>PVKE010004992.1:0-61370 GCA_004027555.1 Craseonycteris thonglongyai | reverse complement strand
GGGAAAGCCGGGACGGCTCAGCGGGTTGAGCGCTCGCTTTGAGGCCACGAGGACCGAGGATCGAATCCCGGCTCCGGCCCAGGCAGGACCCACATGCTGAACTGGGGAGTTCCCACAGTTCGGTTCTCTAGCTGTCTCTGTCTCTGTCTCTCTCTCTATCTGTCAAAAGTAAAATAGAAATAAATATGCACTGAAGATACAATAATTACTCTCTATAAATATAAAAAAAAAGATATAAAAAAAAAAAGATATAAAAAGTACATCCAGAGGAAGCCAGGATGGCTCAGTGGGTTAAGCACTTACTTTGCAGCCCCGGGGACCGAGGATCGAATCCAGGCCTCGGCCCGTGTGGACCCATATGCTGAACTGGGGAGTGCCTCCAGTTGGGTTCTTACTGGGGTGAGACCCCAGCCCAGGTCCTGCCCTGTGCAGCCTCGCCCACTTGTGGAATGAAACTATGTGGAAAACCCGATGATGTGCAACTATGGAGACTGCTCTGGGCCCTCCCCATTCTCTCTGTCTCTGTCTCTGTCTCTCTCTCTCTCTCTCTCTCTGTCAAAAACAATAAAAAAATAAAATAAATCTTTAAAAAGTACATCTGTATTGACCCAAAAAAATACACCTGAGAAATACCTTCTTTCTCTTGCATTATTAAACACCCTTTCTCTACTCTATCCTTCACATCAACATGCAAATATGTTTATTTCTATTCTCAAAAAAACAAAAATGTTTTCCTGACTGCACAGCTCCTATTTCTCTGCTCAATTTCTCAAGTCATTTCACTCTCAATTTGCTTCCTCTCCTCCCACATGCCAATCAGCCACTCCAGTTTGCTCCCGCCCCCACAACTTCATGGTTTCAAGCTGCTCCTGGCCAAATGCCCAGCAGCCTCCAGGTCGCCATGGCCTCTAGGCTGCCACAGCCAACGGTCACTTTTCTTTTTCTTAAAGCTTTGTTTTATTGTTTGAGAGAAGGTGAATGAGAAGTGGGGAGGGCCCAGTTTGTACATCATTAGTTGTGACATGTTTTCATTCCACACAGGTGAATGTAAGGCTACATGGAGCAGGAACCAAACTGGAGGCCTTCCAAATGGGAGGCGAGAACCTTTGCTGCTGAGCCATCTCAGCGGCTACCAGTTGCTTCACAGTTCAGCATATGGGTTTGCACGGGCCGGGCCTGGAATCGAACCCGACCTCGCTATTGTGAGGCAAATGCTCAATTGCTGAACTATCTTAGCATCCCCTACTTTTTCCTCACAACGCTCAGCAATTTTTGACATACCGGTAGTTGACTGCCCCCTCCTACTCAGTTATTACTTGTCTTGCCCTTTGTGACATCACCCCCACCTGGCCTTCTCCTCTCTCTGTGCCCACTCCACTAGCTCCCTTCTCCCATCCTCCTCTACTTACTTAACTCCAAGGGTCCTCTGTCCTGGGCCCACTTCCTCTAATGCACTGTTGTCCCCTTTGATTGTCTCTCCTATTCCCATGGTTCTAGCAATCTCTGACTCCAGGACCTTTACTACAAGCTCCCCACTCAGGTGTCCAGCTTCCTTCTTGAATACCTCGAAGGTAGTAGAGAGCAGCAGTTAACAGTGTGGCCCCTGGATCCCAACCACTTGGGATTGGATCCTGGCCCTGCAGCTTCTAAGCTGTGTGATCCTGAGAAATTAAGCAACCTCTCTGTGACTCAATTCTCTCAGCTATAAAGGAAGGATCATAAATAATACATGTACCCTCTCACAGCCATTATGAGGATTAAATGAGTTAATGGAAATAATGGATATAAGTTAATGTATATAAAGCACTTAGATCAATGTTTGGCATGTGTCAAGCAACCAATAAATGATAAAGTCGTTCCTCGGTATCCATCCACTGGGGGCTGGTTGCAGGATCCCGGGGACACAGATACCAAAATCCAAAAATGCAAGTTCCTTATATAGATTGGTGTAGTATTTGCAGAGGCTACAGCAGGGTGTGCCTACATACCACTTCATTTGCGTGGATTCAACATAGTACGTGGTATGTGGCAAATTCAAGTTTTGTTTTTGAAACTTTAAGAGAAAATTTTTTCAAGTATTTTCAACCCACAGTTGGATGAATCCATGGATGTGAGACCTGCAGATATGGAGGGCTATTTTATATCTCATGGGCATCTCAAACTTAACATGCCTCAAGTGGAACTCTAGATTCTCCCTACTACTAGCACCCTGTAGAGAAAAAATTTTTCCAGCCTTCCCCAACTCAGTAAACAGTACAACTGTCCACATGTTCAGTCCAGAAACCTGGGAATTGTCCTTGACTCCTTCCTTTTCCTCACCACCATCTTCCTCTCTACCTACCCAATTCTTCATCCATTGATTCTAAGTAAAAATATATGGCAGATCTCTCTACCTCCACAGCCACCTCCTAGTCAAAAGTTACCAACCACCATGTCCTAACTGGACAACAGCAATTGCCTCCTGGCTGCTTCTCTTTCTCCTCTTCCATTTCCCCTTTAGTCAGTCGCCCCACCTCTCCCATGCAGCCAAACAATCCTATAAAGACGTAAATCATGTCTTTTCCTGCTTAAACCCTTCACTGGCTCTCATTTCTCTTAGGATAAAGACCAGATCTTCTTCCAGGCCCCTGCTTGGACCAACCCCATATATGCCCAACTCGTCTTTGCCTTTCTCCCCTTGCTTTTTCTACTCCAACTTCCTCTAACAAGGGAAGGTCTGGTGCATCTCGGGGCTTTTGCACTGGCTATTTCCTCTGCCTAGAACACTTTTCTGCCCTGGTGTTCATATGACTGCCTCCTTCTTATCCTTCAGATGTCACCTTACCTGAGGTCTTTCCCTATTGCCCTACTTAATTATTGCCCACCCCAATTATTATTGAACACAGCACCCTGCTCCCTAAATTTATCAAAACTTATATTTACATATATGTTTGTTTATTATAATATTTTATGGCCTGTCTTTCTGACTGGAAAGAAGAAAAAACAGGGTTTTTTGGTTTGTTTGTTTGTTTGTTTTTTTCTCATGTGTGTGTGTTCCGTAAGAAACATGGCCATGTAATTGCCATATCCCTCACTCTATAATACATACTTGGCATTAGGTGTTCAGTAAATATTGGTTGAATGAATTATTGGATTGTTGATTTAAAAAGAAAGTCAGTTGATGAATGTATATGGCATTGTGGCAATTATGAAAGTCAGTCCAGAAACGTAGACATGCAATGACATTATTATCCCGTAAGCTCCATTCTGCCCAGGCAGTTGGAAACAAGTTGGGCTTTAATCCACCTGAGGTTGGGACACAGTTCCAGGACATTCAGCAGGGCCAAATTTGCTGGTCGGTGGGGGAAGGGTGAGGAAGGAGGCTGGGGGCAGGAGGAGGTTGAACAGCATTCGGCCCTCAGACAACAGTAATCGGTGCTGAAACACAACTCTCCTGTCTCAGGGGCCCCTTCCATCCTGTGGTTTACACTGTGTCATGTTGGGCTTGGGACTGGAGAATATTCTGCGAGCTGCCTTGATCCTGCCTGCCTATTAAACCTGGGAGCCATTTCTCTCTGGGGACTCTGCCAAGAAGCAGGTGGCAAACTCTCCTTTCCATTCTTGTCCAAGACACTTGTCTCTGCTGATGTATTCCCTTCCCCTCAGGGCTTCAGTTTTTGAAACACATGAACCAGTTTTTCTGCTTTTTGGTCTCCCACATATGTTCATCCCCAGGGGGCAATGAACACAGAACCTGAAGCACAGAAAAACAGAAAAATGTAGGAAGGATCAAACTAGATTAACACAAAAATACAATAGATGTTTGGAAAAACTCATGCTGGTTAGCATTTAGGGACTGCAAGGGCCAAAATGGATGAGTCCAGTGAGGAGGCAGCAGTGCAGGGGAGAAGTAGGGCCATGAAGATGGAGAGAAGTAGATGGATATCAGAGCCATCTGGGAGATAAAAATCAGCAGAACTGTGTGAGGCATTGGAGGGGAGTAGGGTAGGGAAGGAAGGAGGCATCAAAACAACTCCTAAGATTCTGCATTGGGAGATGGGATGGCTTTGCCATGGCACATGGTGTTCCCACTTTTGGAACACTCTCCTCCACTGTAAACCCTTCACCTGGCAGACTCCTACTCATCCTTCAGATCTCCATTCAAGCATCACTTTAGTGTCACCTTACCTGACCCCAGGGCCTGTCTGATTCCTTAGTTTTATACTCTCACTTCCTCTGCATGTTTACTTGAGGTATGATTGCATATCCATTAGTATAGTCCCCACCAGACTGCCAGGTCTGTGAGTTGATCTGATCTCACCGTGCATCCCCAGTTCCTAGCACATAGTAGGTGCTCAATAAATGAACCTCAGGCTGGTATTTTTCAAGGGGAATGGACATTGCTGGTTTTCAAAATACAAGGACTTCCTCCACCACCTCCATTCCAAAAGGGAAGGTGTCCTCACCCCATCCACTTTAAGCATCTGTATGTGTGATGAGACTGTTACTAGGGCTACAGTGACTGTGCACACAAGACTGGGTAGAAAAAAAGTTGACAAGCATTGCTGTTAGCAAGATCTGTTAGAGGTCCTGGTACACAGAAGTGAGTGGATAAAAGCAAGAGATGGAGGATCTGTGGACCTGAAGCAAAGCTTGGAGGGGAGAAACAGGTGGGGCCTGGAGGTGGCAGAGAGGCCTCCAGAGGTGTTCTAGACAGTCCCTGCCTTCTAACAATGTCCCCAGGGGCCTCCCCAACCTGCTCTGAAGAAAATAAATATTCCACAGAACCTACTGCTGTGTGCTTCTTGAGTTTGTTTTGTTCATGACTGTGTCTAGAAGCCTGTGTGTAGAAAGGTACATAGTATAGAGGTTCCAAAAGTGTCTTGGTTACTTGAAGGAAGGATGGAAGGAAGAAAAGAGAGAATGTTCTCAAAGTCCTCAGTGCATCTGGGGGAAGCACAGGGGGCTTACCACCCCACAAGTGCAAGGCTGCTGTACAGTAATAGAAGTGAAAGTCCTGACAGGTTAATAAACTCAGGTTCAAAACTGTGAAGAGAGAAGCTGAGCTGGGGTGGTGGGGGTGAGATGGGAGGAGGCTGGGTGGGAGTTACATAGAGGCCCCTGGGGACAGCCCCATGGGAAACCTCGAGGGGTCTTCTGGGAGCCTCAGCTGAATTCAACACTGACGCTCCTGCCCAACCCCACTGGCAGGCAGGAATTTGCCCTGGTGACCTCCCCAGGCACACTCCTGTCACCATGACGACCAACCACTGAACAGCAGCCTGATTGTCCCTGCTCAGCGGGGCAGGTGAAACCCTGACCACGTGACCGATACTGGTTCAGGTGCGGTTATGGGACACCCACGCCCCCCCCCCCTTTAACCCTTTCAATGCTGGCACCACCAGGGTACAGTATCCCAGCCCCGCAGGCCACACCCCTTGGGTCTATGGTCCCCAGCCAGAAGGGCGGAACACTGCACTAGGAATAACATTCGGGGAAGGAATGTGGGCTGGGCCATACACGGCTGAGTGACTGGAGCTGGGTAATTTCACCTCCACGTCTCCATTTTCACAGCAGTAAAATGGGGGTGACAACACCCTTCCACCTCACAGAAACTACTGGGAACAGGGATGCAGAAGTGCATATTCGACCTCCTAATGCAGATAGCTAGTTCTCATTTTGCACCCCATTTCTCCACCACCACCCCCCCGCACACATATCACTTCAGCATATCAGAGGTTCAGAGGGCTTCCCATCCAGCAGCTTGACACTCCCCAAAAGGGAGACCCTCACTAACCAAAAGCGTTTTCACAACATGTTCCTATCGAGTAGGGGAGGGGTGGGCAGCCCCCAGGTTGACTCCGCCCCAACACACCATCACCAGAGTTTTTCCCAGGTAGCAACAAGTAGAAACCTCAAGCCCTCTGGTTTTTCTGCTTGCTGATGCCACGCTAACCAAACAATCACAAGACAGGGCTGGGGCCCAGGACTCAGGAATGCCTCCAGGTTGCTTCCGTCCCTAGACCCAGGGATCTGGCTCCAGGCTGATGTCAAGGGTCCTGGGCCAGGCTCAGGTTATTGCACTAGAAAGTATGTTGCGGTAGGCGTGGGGGTGGTTTGAAACACTACCTTTCTGAATCACCAACATTATGTGAACTACCTCTTCTTCCACCACTCTACAAAAACACTTTGCTTGATCAACTCTCAGAGGACTCCCTCCTCCCTGCCAAGACCTTGGATGAGTCCCCATCCAGGGCTCAGGTGTCCTCATCACTCCCCTAATGACTATGCTGACAACAAATGATCACACCATCTGGTGTGTGTAGGGTCCCCAGTGACTTCAAAGCCTTCCTTAGACTAAAACAAGAGTGCCCAACCCGTGGCCCACAGGCTGTATGCGGCCCAAAACAGCTTTGAATGCAGCCCAACACAAATTTGTAAACTTTCTTATAACATTATGAGATTTTTTTGTAATTTTTTTTTTTTATTTCATCAGCTGTCAATAATGTTAGTATATTTTATGTATGGCCCAAGACAATTCTTCCAACGTGGCCCAGGGAAGCCAAAAGCTTGGACACACCTGGACTAGAACAAAACACCTGCCAGTTCTCAGACTGACTCAAGATGGGGGCCATTTCATTAAGCAAGACATTTATTAGGCCTTCAAATTAGGATGCCTCCTACTGGCCACGATTTCATCCAGCCTGCCCTTAAGAGGAGGGAAAGGCCCAGGTGTCATCTCCTGGAGGGGGCACAGACCCAGCCACCAGCTGAACCTTCACCTAAGCCTTAGCGAGTGCCCTGAATCTCTCCAGGATCATTCAAGAAAATTACTATTTCATTTTGCACCAGATGAATAAAACATGGCTCCAGTCCTCCAGGAGCCCCCAGTCTATGGTAGACAGAGGTCCGTTCTGTAATATTGCATAGACTCTGAAATGCTTTGAGAACATGGGTTGAATGAGATTAGTTTCCACTGGAAAAATCTAGGAAGATTTGAGGAGGAGGTGGTAGTTATCCTGGACTCAGGCAACTGACTATCTGGAAGGCGGACACACCTTCAGTGGGAATGGGTGGGGGAGGGGGTTAAACCTAAAGGGAGGTAATATAGTTCTCAGGGTGCCTCTTTGGGGAGTAGAATGGGAAACATGGGCAAAAACCTAAGTACGATCAGACTGGGGGAGGCTTGGGATCGGGTGATGAAATTTTTAACTCTCAACTTTAGGGTTGGGGTGTCCCTAAAAGTTTCTGAGCAGAATGCTGTAGAAGAGCGACGTCCAATCTTTTGGCTTCCCTGGGCCACAATGGAAGAATTGTCTTGGGCCACACATAAAACACACAAACGACAGCTGATGAGCTAAAAAAACAAACAACAACAAAAAAACTCATGATGTTTTAAGTTTATGAATTTGTATTGGGCCAAGCATTCAAAACCATCCTGGGCTGCATGTGGCAGGTGGGTTGGGCAAGCTTGCTGTACAAAGAGCAGCTAGCTAGCTACTCTTGCAACTGCTGAAGCATCAACTGCAGCAGAAGCCAGCTGAGACCTGAGACCTGAGAGGATACCACCATGGCCCTGGAGTGGGGAAAGATGGAAGAGGGCCAGGGTTCCAAAAGAAGGTGATTTCTCTGCAGGATGTGTTGATTTCTAAGGGTGGGAGGATATTGTATTGCTCTGTGGGTAAATGGGGTGGGAGTGGGGGGGGTACCAGGGGGAGGAGGGTACAGCTTTGAGCCACTTCCACTCATAGGCTCCCTTCAGCACAAACACCTGACCAGGGTCTGACCTTGGCCTCCCATCTTGACTCGCATCATGATGAATGGCAGACCAGAGGTTGCCTATTTCTCCATCTATAAAGGGCGGGAATGAGGGATGATTGAAGATAACCTAGAGTCCACAACTTCAGCATGGGTAAGAGGTGCTCCGTCTGGCCTGTAGGAGCGCGTCTCTAGAGCACTGCGCGCCTCTCGCGCACTCCCGCCCGTGGCACAGACAGTGTGGCGCCCACTCAAAGCGGTGCGTGAGGGCAGAGAAGCAGACCGTGTACGGCGCCAGGCGCGGACCAAGGCAGGGCCTCCTTGGCTAATCAGGGACCTGCCCCGAGGCTGCCTTTCAAACCTCGCGCCAAAACCCAGGACCTGCTGAGAGGCTGGGACAGGATTCCAAGACAGCAGGGCCCTGACTGCCCGTAAGGATTCTGAGCAGGAAGAGGTTGAACGGCCCTTCGCAGAGGCGGCGCGAGAGCCTGCAGGGCTCCGCTCAGGGCGTGGCCAAGGGGCCGTGCTCCCGCCTGCCGGCACGGTGCTTGCGCAGATAACGTAACGGCGCAAGGAGCGGAGCCGCAGAGGACAGTTTCCTGGGATGACGTCAGGCGGGGAATTCCACGCTAGGAGGCGGGGAGAAGGCGGAGCTCTAGTCAGATGACTGGGCGGGGCTCTGAGCAGAGGCGGGAGGCGGGGCTGGGGTGCAGGCCTTGCAGCCGAGGTGCGTGCTGGGTAACCATTCCCGAGCATGCTCAGCTGGGCCTACGCCAGGGGCCTCCCCAATAGGGGGCTCCGCCTTTCCAGAACCAGCTTCTCTCTGGTGCCTGTTGCCCCCAGCAGCAGTGGCCGCGGCGCCGAGCCGAGGTCAGTCGAGGTCGCCCAGTGGAAGGCCGTCCTTTAATCCTCCCACTCCGGTGCAGCCCCGATGGCCCCACCGCGTGGGCCCGCCCCCTCCCAGGCCGCTCTCCCCAAACCCCTTCCCCAGTCTTCTTAGGATCTATCCCCATCCTTGCTCCTCCCGCCAGGCCGGTGCCGCTTTCCTACAAGCTTCTGGACGGGGAGGCGTCCCTCCCGGCCCTCGTCTTTCTGCACGGGCTCTTCGGCTGCAAAACCAACTTCAACTCCATTGCCAAGTCCCTAGCCCAGCAGACAGGTCGGAGGGTGAGCTTCCGGGAGAGGCGGGGTCCCGCAGGAGGCGGGTCCTGGTGGGCGGAACCAGTGAAGTAGTGCCAGCTTCCCTGTCCTCACTGCTGGGCCCCCCGCTGAGCAATGACCGGTGTCTCTGCAGACATAAAAGGAGAGGTTGACCTAAAGATGGAGTCCGCAGGACAGACCCATTGCCCTAGATGCATCCCATTCATTCCCACATGATTCTTTTCATTCAATCTATCTCCATCTGCATGCTCTGCATTGAACTAGGCTCCTTTGTCCAATGCCTAAGTGCCAACACCCTCCCCAATAAGGGGTCCAGCCCTGTTTGTTCACCAGGGATGACAGGGGGCTTCACCTCTTACAGCAGCCCATCCTTTTGCACTTCAACTGTTGGATATTCTTGGTGTCTGCTTTTTATGGGGTTGCCACCCAGCCAGACCAGACCTTCCAAGATGTGGTCACACTCCTTGGAACTTCTCTTCTGTGGTGGAGTGGACCCAGGTTCTTCATCTGGGCCTCCTAGGTCTGGGATCTGAGCACTCTCACTGTCGGGGCCCTTCTGCTTCAGGATCACTCCCCAGGCTCTCCAGGCCTTTGGCTGTCTACACTCCAAATTTGGATGCCAAGACTGCCCCTCTGATCCCCCTCCCCAGGTGCTGACAGTGGATGCTCGGAACCATGGTGACAGCCCCCACAGCCCAGACATGAGCTATGAAGCCATGAGTCAGGACTTGCAAGACCTTATGCCTCAGCTGGGCCTACTTCCCTGTGTCCTCATTGGCCACAGCATGGGAGGCAAGACAGCCATGCTGCTGGCACTACAGAGGGTGAGTCCCTGTCCAGGGCTTCCTCGCATCCACTATAGACTATGAGTGCCCAGGAGGCAACCTGGGACTCAAAGGAGCCTTGGATGGCCAATTTCAGGATGTGGGAACTATGCCTGTGACCCACGGTGCCTGCTCTGAGGCTGGTCCCCCGTCTGGTTCTCTGCCACAGCCAGAGCTAGTGGAACGTCTGGTTGTTGTGGACATCAGCCCAGTGGAGACCACGTCCAGCTCAGACTTTCCAGCCTATATGGCAGCCATGAGGGCCATAGACATCCCAGACAAGGTGTCTCGCTCCCGTGCCCGCAAGCTAGCCGATGAACAGCTCAGCCCTGTTATCCAGGTAATGCCCCCGAACCTCCAAATAGTGTGGGTTGGGACCTGTCAAGGGGCGAGCCCCAGGCTTCACGGTGAGCTTCTCCATCGGCGCCCCCTACAGGATAATGCCGTGCGGCAGTTCCTCCTCACCAACCTGGTGGAGGCAGGTGACTGCTTCATGTGGAGGGTGAACCTGGATGCTTTGGCCCAGCATGTGGATAAGATAATGGCCTTCCCACCACGACAAGAATCCTACCCTGGCCCAACCCTCTTCCTCCTTGGTGGAAACTCTGATTTTGTGCAGTAAGCCAGGCTGGGTGGCAGGCGGGGCATGCCTTACCAAAACATCAGCCTGGGGTACCTGTCTCAGGGAGGGCTTGGGTGTGGGCAGGGGTCTCCTGAGAGCTCAGAAACACCATGGAGCAGGCGAGCTCACATGACTCTCCATTTCTCCTGGCTGCCTTTATTTTTCTTTCTCCCCATCTCCCCACTTTCATCCGTTCTTTTGGCCTTCTCTTTGATGAACAGCCCCAGCCACCACCCTGAGATTAGACGACTCTTCCCTCGGGCCCAGATGCAAACCGTGCCTAACGCTGGCCACTGGATCCATGCCGAACGCCCGCAGGACTTCATGGCTGCCATACGAGGCTTTCTGGCCTAAGAGTTGCTGGCCAGAAGGGGCATGTTTGAAATGCTTCAAGGCCCTGTGGCCTGCTCCACATTTCTGCACAGAAGAACTGAGACAGGCACTGAGAGGGCATGAGTGTAAAGGTGATCAGATTTCAAATTTTAATGAATAAAGACACTGCTCTCAAAGTCCTGGACTGAGCTCTCTTACCACCAACGCCCCCATCGACCCAGGCGAACTTGGACCCAGGGGACCCTGGCAGCTCCAGATTCCTTGGGGGCTGTCAAAGTGCCCCTGGACTCTCTCTGCAGCTGACTCTCGACCTGCTGCCTCACCAGCTGCTGCATGTCCTCCTGGGGGCAGGAGAGCAGGTTCAGGAGCAGACCCTGGGCCCGTCTCCCTGTTCCTCCCAGGCCTGGTTGGCACTCCCCTACCTCCCAGGCCTCCACCTCCTGCCTCAGTCTCAGTTTCTCCTCCAGGACCTCCAGCAGCTGGGCCTCCACAGCTCGTAACTTGGCTTTGCATGTGTCCAGCTCAGCCTCCACTGCCTGCTTCCTGCAGGTGGCAAAAGAACAGCCTGAGGCCTGGGCCCTGCAGATCTGATGCTGGGACCTGGGGGTAGGCAAGTGGGGCCACAGCCCTTGTCTTGTAACTGGGTAGGTGTTTGGGCTTTTCTCCAAGAAACGCCTGACACCCCACAACCACCACCACCTCTAGCAGGACAGAGTCCTAAGGGTGAGCCACCCACTGCCTCCCAACCTGTACAAGCAACTGCCTCTCACTTGGCAATGGCTTCATCCCGCTGCCGGAGTACTTGATCCAGTGAGGGCTCTTCCTGGGTGTTCCCCAGTGCTCCAGCCACTTGAGATTCTGGGCTCTGTTGTAGGGTGACGGAAGGGAACAGTGATCTAGGGCTTGTCTGGATGAGGTGCCCACTCTGGGCCCTTCCATTCTAGTCTTGGCCCTGATGCTGATGTCAGAAGAAGGGTCTGAGACATTCCATACCTGTCCCCCAGTGCCCATTTCATGGACTTCTGAAAGTAGAGCAGGGAGCTTTGTGTCATGCTTATGGGGTGGTGAGTGTGGCCCCTGCCTGGCCTAAGGGTAAGCAGAGCTGGCAGTGTTTGGACCCCCAAGGAGGAAAGGAGTTCTCACCTGATCCCCAGGAAATAGACAAGGTGATTTCAGAAGGACACTTACCCCTGGAGGGCCCCACACAGAAAGGGTGACCTGGTGACAGGGACTCTCGTCTGTCGGGTGGGGCAGGTGCAGGATATGGCCCTTTGCCCTCCCTGGCACGGCACTCCCTGTCAGGCCCCACCTCAGATAGGCGGGCCAGGCCTCTGCCTCCCCTCCTAGATCCTGGAACCCTCCAGCCAGGCCCAGAGCCTTCTATATGTTCCTAAACCCAAGGGGACGCTCCACCCACATCGGGAGAAGAGACAGACAGAGGGAGGACTGCTCCAATGCTGACAGACATAGATGCCCCAACCCCCTGAAGGATTGTCATCTTGGTACCCTGAATGGCATAATCCACACATACACCTATAATCTCACCTCAGCAGAAAACAAGGAAAAAGTTTATTCCTGGTAAATTCCTCCTAACATCTCGAATGTCCATCTTCCCCAGCAATATTGCTTATCCAACATTTCTACCATTCTGATCTTTGAGTGTAGTGGGTCTGCGGTCCTCTGGAAGGGGAGGGGGGTCTTGGTGTTCCACAACTCTCAATGTGGTTATTGTGACATTTGTGACATCAAAAATGTAAAAGGGAAGTTTTTCCATTAAGAAGCCTCTTCAGCCAGGTAATATCTTAGGGATTAGGTCCCAAGTATTTCCCCCAAGACACCCAAGAAAACCCCCTGCAGACAGACCCATGACTCCTGGTTGCTTGGGGGTCCCACTCAGCCAGGTACACTCTCAACAGCCAGAATAATTTCTTTAGTTGAACCCCAGGTGAAGAGGTGGGGTTGAGCTATAACCCCAAATATATTCCTTTCATTGACAAGATTCATTCAGTGTTTTGAGAGGCTGCTCTGTGCCACAATCCAGACAGGAACCCTGTTCTCAGGGACCTCCAAGGCTAGCAGGGGAGAAGCATAAATAGAAAAGGATGTCAGAGTCAGGGGCATTGGGAGCACAAAGGAGACCCCTCACCCCCAGTCAGTCAAAGAGGGTTCCACAGGAACTTATCCAAAATCTTGCGGGCCAGCAGGAATCAGCCAGGAGAAGGGCTAACACTTTTGCAAGGCATTTCTTTCACTTTAATTCTTTATTTAGAAACAATTTCAAACTGCAATTTGGTGTCAAAAAAAATAACCCCCTTTATGGTAAAAAAAAAAAGGCTAATACAGTATCAAGCAATGTACCCAATTATCACATCTCTCTTTCTTTGAATTTCATGACCTTGACATTTTTGAAGATTACAGGGAAGTTATTTTGTAGAACTTCCTTCAATTTGCATTTGTCCAGTCCTTCATGATTAGACCACTATTACACATTTAGGGAGGAAATATCACAGAAATAATGCTATGTTCTCATATCCAGTAGCATTTGGAATTATAACCATTAATATTAATGTTGATCACTTGATCATGATTAGTAAGTACTGGAAAAGTACTTGAGACATTGAAACTTCCTTTTCTTTGTTCCACTTTCAACCACAAGTTCAGCATCCATTGATTTTTTTTTTTTGTCCAAATTAATTATTACTACAATAGTTTACAAATGATGATTTTCTAATTCATCATTTCTTCTATAATTATTTGTTGGTATTCTTTTCTTCATCCTTATTTATTTATATCAGATGGGATTGTGGCTTCCTATTTTATTCAATGCATTAAACCCATTCCTATCATTTATTTCAATGCTCAAATTGTCCAAGTTTTGGTCAGCAAGTGCCCCTTGCTGGCTGACCTCTTCTTGTTGTGATATATGCCATCATTCTGTGAACACTGCCTTTCTTTCTGGCTCAACAAGATATTCCACGCTCATCTTGTTTTTCGCTGCACCAGCCCTAGGATTTGCCATTTCTAGAAGAATACCCGGTACTTTTGTGGTAGGGAATAGTATTTAGAAACCAAGATCTGGGTGTCAGGTGTGTCACTGCAATTAGGATAATCTGCTACTCCTAGCCCCACTCAATAAACACACATTTACATCTACGTTTATCTGTGTGATGGTTAATTTTATGTGTCAACTTGACTGGCTAAAAATTATTTCTGGTTAAACATTATTTCTGGGTGTGTCTGTGAGGGTGTGATTAGCATTTGACTTGGTGGGTAGAGTAAAGCAAATGGGCCTCCCAATGTGGGTGGGCATCATCCAATCCCTTGAGAGCTTGAATAGAACTAAAAGGCAGAGGAAAGGTTGAGTTCTTTCTCTTCCTGACTGAGCTGAGATGCCAGTCTTCTCCTGCCCTCATACTGGTACTCACATCGTTGGTGTTCCTGGGTCTCAGGCCTTCATACTCAGACTGAAGCTACACTACTGGCTTTCTAAGTCTCCAGATTACAGACAGAAGATTGTGTGCCTTCTCAGCCTCCATAATCTGTGAGTCAATTACCCATAATAAATCTTTTTATATACGAGGGGGGACCCCCCCAAAAAACAGAATTATCTTCTAGAGGGCAGGCCCCTTGTAATACAGGCTTCCCCCACTGTGTGTTCTAGGAACCTACCTGCATTAGGTGTTGTGAGATGCTGTGTTTGCATTTGGCTTCAGTGAATTTTTTTTTTTTTTTGATTCTTTCAACACGTTTGCCATTTCATGATGGATGATTTACATGAACAACACACTGACACACGCCAACATGACAAGGCATCTGAGTGTTCAGCAGTTTTTGACCAAAAACAGCATGACTCCCATGCCCCACCTTCCCTATTTAACTATTTCACCCTGAGTGACGTTTTTTGTTTCCCCGGATGAAAAATTCCTCAAAGGGAAATGTTTTGCCCATGTAGAAGAGCTGAAACAAACAAACAAAAAACTGAAGAAGCACTAAAAGGCATCAAAATCGAAGAGTTCAAAAAGTGGTTTGACCAAACATACAGTGATGGAAAGTGAGCTGATTCTGGGTGGTGAGCATATAATTTGATGTATAGACAATGTAATGTAGAATTGTACACCTGGAAACCATGTAATTGATATCAATCAATGTCACCCTAATAAATTTAACCAAAATAAATAAATAAAATAAATAAATAAAAATAAAGAATTAAATAAGAAATAAAAAAATAAAGTACTGTGGGCAATACAAGAAAAAAACAAAAACTGTTTTGAGCAGGTGTAAAAAGCGCCTCGATAGGTGTATTGCATCAAACACAGAGCACTTTGAAGGTGACTAAAGTTTAAACATGTAAGAATAAATACACAATTTTTTATAAATCAATTTTGGTTTTTTTTGTAGGGGTGGGCTCGTATTTATTCTATTGGTTCTGGTTCTCTGAAAAACCCTAGTTAATACAATTTACATCTATGGGAAAAGGAGTTTACACTGAGAGCTTAAATTTCAGTCCAACAGCACAGGGTTCATCCTAGCTTTCCCCCTTTCCACATTTTGCCGTATTTTCGTAATTGGCTCCAATATGTTTAATAATTTGTTCAATACCTCTGTCCGTAGCTCACCTCTCAAAACAACCAGGCTTCCCCTGAGTAGATGTGCTCCTGACCTGGGCTCAGCTTCTACAAGGCTACCTTCCCACCCCATTCCATTGCCGTCCTCATGTAGGGCCCTGGTTGTCACTGGACTACCAGACATTTCTAAGAGCTTTATAGCCATTCATTTATTCTACACATATTTATTGAGCACCTACTATGTTCCAGGCATGTTTCCAGGTGATGGACATAAAACAGGAAGAGAGTCCATATTCTCTGACCTCACAGAGCTCACATTCTACATAGTAAGGGGAGATAGACAACAAACAAATGACCAAGTGTATCAGATGATAAGAAATGCTGTGAAGAAAAATTAAACAGAGAGAAAGGAAGGACCTGGAGACTGCTATTTTGTATAATTCTGTGCTACCCTAAGGAGATCATAAATATTAACTCATCACTTACATGAAAAACCACCATTCTCGTGACTTGGAACAATGTTTCCAGCAACAACAACGTTCATGGATTAAAAAAGTGCTGTATTTCCAAGCACAAGTAAAGATGACTGTGTTAGGGAACTCAGAGGAGATGCTAGAGATGACACATGACATGACAATGAGAGGCAGAAATGCAAGTGAAAGACTTGAATAAACTTTCATAAATCATGAGAGTAGAAAGTACTTCAAAATAAGGGCATTCTAAAAAGTATGTGATTTTAAATATTTAAATGTTAAATATTTTAACTAAATATTATAAGTAAGGAGTTGCTTATCTCATTACCTCCCTAGATGTTTAAATTAGAATTATGAGCCAAATTTCTTTTTTTTTAATCTTTTTATTGGGAAAAGGAGGAAATAACCTTATATGCTGGCACATAGTGAATTTCATTGCAGAGCCCTTCCTCAAATATCACACATCAAGCAGGGGACTCATTCTCAGCTGCCCACTGCCCACATCTCCCTCCTCCCTAGCTCCCCAGGATGGCTGAGCCCAGGCCTCAGAGAATTTGGTTGCAGGCTCTGGTGGGCTGGGGTGGAGGAGATAGAGAGAGAAGGAGGGCTGCCAGGTGGACAGAGGGGCGGGCTCTGTGGTAAGGTGACCACATTGGTAAAACATTGGTAAAACATTGGTAAAACGGGACACCATTGACCGGGGGGGAGGGGGCTCTTGATTAAAAATTTGGTCTATCTCCCACTGTTGCCTAGCTTGTCGTGCATTCTTTCCAAAAATCGGGACTTTCTTAAAACGCCGCGGGACACGGGACAAATTGTTAAAAATTGGGACTGTCCTGCCAAAAACAGGACGTCTGGTCACCTTACAGTCTGTGGTCAAAATAGCTGGCATGTGCAGGGCTAGGAAGCTTACAAACCTTGTCACTCAGCCCTTGTGACCTTGTTTGACCTCCCTGCGCCTCATCATCCTGAGCTGTGAAGTGGACAAATGGAGGGCTGCCCTGATAGGGCCACCGTAAGGGTTAGATGAGGCAGCTCACAGTGGCCAGCACTTTGTACAATAATGGGTTGGAGCCAGATTTCCCAGGAGAGGAGGAAGAGGGAGTAAGCCCACCTGAAAGCAGCAGAAAAGCAACAGAAACTCAAACACAAACCCTGCCACTCACACGTCCCAGCTGGGGAGCCTGGGTTGGCTACCCCTTCCCTGCTCTGCACCCACCACGATTCTGCCTCTGGGACAGTTCTGTTCCTGAGTCCTACACAAGCTGCCTCCAGACCCCTAAAGCCCTGTACTTCCCTTCATTATCTTGTCACTGTCAAGGTGTTTCTCACTCCAGCCAGAGGGCTTCGGGAGGATGACTCAAATCAACCTGGACACGAGACAATACCAGCCTTGTCCAGAAGGTGGCAGCAGTTGTCAACATCAGGGATCCAGTGGGCAAGGAGCCCAGGAGATGGACATCTCAAGTTCACATAGTCGCTTTGGGAGCTCCCAAATGTCCATCCTTTCCCCGACTGCTCCTTTATAGGAACACTGCTCCTTCCAGGAGGCTGGTGTTTAGTGCTTCACAAACACAGTTTCTGTGGCAGCCTTGGGGAATCAATGAGAATGATCCAGTTCCTTCCCTTCAGATGTCCCAATCAAATGAGGGGACAGACACCCAACACTACATCCACACGAGACAATATGTGCCATAATAACACCAAGCACTATCCTCCACCTGGCCATCATTTTTTACACCCCGATTCAGATGCCCCACCTCTGTGAAGTAGTCCCTGACCTCAGGAAGTTAGCTGCTCTGGGGACCCACGGCATCTTGTGTAGCAGTTTCTGTGTTAGTGCCTGCCATGTTTCTGGCTCCTCTGGCTCTGCCCATCCCTCACCTGCCCATTCCACCTCTACCTTCAGCCCTGGTTTTTTCTTCCATAGACTGACTCTCTCCCCCTCCCTCCTTGGACTATGGCCCCTACAACTTCCATCTCCACCCCAAACCAGACTACTTCTGCCTCCCAAGTCTCCAGCCAGTGTTCCACACCAACTCTTCATTGACTATCTGCATGCCTCCCTGGATGTTGGGGCTACATGTCCTGGTCTGAACTTCTCACATGCCCACATCTACTCCCTGTCCAGGTGCCAGTTCTTCTCTGTCTGCAGATGGTCAGTCACCCAGGCCAGTTGCTTCTGGTTCATAATATCTGTCACTGTTTTCATGTTTTACAACAAAAATATTCTTTTGATAATTGAAATAAAATATAGTCATGTTAAATAAATCTCTTGTCTGCCTTAGACCCTTTCCTCCCGCCCAACAGGTTCTACATTTGTGCAGACACTTCTGGTGGCCAGCTTCTCTCCTGGACCCCACAGCAGCTTCCAGCTGTCCTCCACACTGCTACAGAGGAGCCGCTTCCCTTGCATCAAGAAACTTCTGGGGCTGTCGCGGTGGCTCAGTGGGTGAATGCTCATCTTGCAGCCCTGGGGTCCGAGGATCCTACCCTGGCCTATGCAGACCCACATGCTAAACTGGGGTGTACCCCCAGTTTGGTTCTTGCTGGGGTGAGCTCCCACCCCAGGCATGTTTCCCATGTAGGAGACCCCCAGCAGGGGCATGCCTCCCATGTGGGAGGCCCCTGGCCCAGTTCCTGCCCTGTGCAGCCCCGTGCTCACCTGTGGAATGAAACTATGTGGAAAAACCAATGATGTGCAACTATGGAGACTGTTCGGGACCCTCCCCCTTCTCTGTGTCTCTGTCTCTCTGTCTCTCTCTCTCTGTCAAAAACAATAAAAATAATCTTAAAAAAAAAAAGAAAGAAAAAGAAGAAACTGCTATTCTGGCCACACCCACCCTGGACCTCTCCCCTGAATTCTGGACTTACATGGGCAATGGCATCTTGCCCTCCCCATAGGGCTGTCTAATGGGCAACTCAAACTTAATAGGTCCAAACCCAAATCCTGATTTACTCCCACCCCCAACCTGCTTCTCCTCCAGTTCCTCCCACACCTTTGCAAATAGCAACATCATTCCTTCCACGTGTTCAGGTCAAAACCCTTGACTTCAGTCATCCTTGAGATTGATCTCTCTTTTTCTCAGTTGGCTCTGCCTTTAAAATGTATCCATACTATGACCATTTCTCACCATCACCATTGTCATCACCTTGGTCCCAGCCATCTGCATTATTGCAATCACTTCCTAAATGATGCCCCTGGTTCCTCCATGTCCCCTCCAGTCTATTCTCCACCCAGCAGTCAGAGAATCCTGTTAAAGCCCAAGATGGATCATGTTCCTCCTCCGCTCAAAACCCTTCAGTGGCTCCCATCCTACTCAGAGAGTAAAAGCCAGAGGACACCATTGCTTACAAAGCTCCCTTGGCTTCTCAGACTTCAGCTGCTCTGAGCTCTTCCTCACTCACTAGGCTCCAAGCATCCTTGCCTTCTTGCTGTTTCTCCAACATGTTTCCCGCCCATGATCGTTGCACTTAATGTTCTCTCTGCTCAGAATGCTCTTCCCCAGAGACATACATGGGTCACTTCCTGACCTCTTTCAGATACGGTATTTACTCAAATGCCATGTTCTCAGCCTTCCTTGACCATCTCATTTAAAATTAGAATCCCATCTCAAACCCAGCACCCCCTACCCCTTCTTTCCTACTTTATCTCCTCTATAGCATATTATCATCATTATATGTTAGTTGTTTGTTTATCATCTCTGTCCTCTACTAGCATGTAGACTGCATGAGAACAAGGACTTTTGTTCATCTTGTTTCTGCCACGTCCCCAATGTCTAGAACAGTAAATTCTGATCCAGCACTTTTTGATTAAGGAATGAAAGTCTAATCCTTGATTGTTTCCTCCTTGTCTGCACAATAAAGTTTAACATTCAAGGCCTCTCTCACTCATCTCCCACCCACACTCACCCTCACACCTGAGCACCACAGTGGTGCTAAAATTCTCCAAATGCTGCCTCAGCCCCACCCCATTGTCTTTGGGCACACTCCTTCCTCTGTCTGAAAAGCCTGCAGCATCCTCGACTGCAACCCCATTCCTCCAACACACAACTTGATCTCTGCCTCTGGAAGCCACCCAGGGTCCCTCAGGTATTGAAACCACATCTGTCTCTCCCATCACATGAGGAGCATCTCACAGAACAGTGGCATCAGGGCATGGTATCCAAGGGAATGTTTGATGAATGAGTAAGTGATTGAATGAGGGTTAAGACCTAGATCAGAAAGGCAGAGTTTAAGGTGAAGGGCACATGTTCATCCCCCTGTTTTTTATTTATTTATTTTTTATTTTTTGGTTTATTTTATTGTTGGAGAGGAAAGGGAGAGAGACAGAGGGAGAGAGAGAGAAGTGGGGAGGGCACAGAGCAGTCTCCATAGTTGTACATCATCAGCTGTGACACAGGTGGATATGGGGCTGTGTGGGGTGGGAACCAAACTGGGGGCCTCCTGCATGGGAGGCAAGAACCTTTGCCACCAGTGCCATCCCGGAGGTTACCAGTCGCATTGCAGTTCAGCATACGGGTTTGCACAGGCCAGCGCCAGAAATCGAACCCCGGGCCTTGCAATTGCAAGGCAAGGACTCCACCACTGAGCTATCCCAGCATCCCCACATGCTTATTCTTTATTCATTTTCCATGCTACCATTGAATACATTGCATTAAGTGATGCTTGGCCTGACACTGGGGCTCTCTGAGGGCAAGAGCTGTGTCCCCCCTTCCTGCCCTCTCCCCACAGGGCCAGACACTAGGCTCTGGGGTGCACCCATGACCCCACTCCACTGAATCATGCGACACACAGGAAAGCACTCTGGGCAGGAGGCAGGAGGCAGGAGGCAGACAGCACCTTCCCTGCCACTTGTTTCCTATAACTCTGAGCAAGTCCCTCTAGCAATTGAGCCCTGCTTTCGCATCTGTCAAATGAGGCACCACCAACGCTTGTCCTGTAGGACACTCAAGGTTGAGGTCTGGACAACCGGAAGTGCTGTGGCTGTCTCTCATGCCATGCCACATCTGAGCTAGTCTTGGGCCAGATTTTCTAGGGAAGGAAGGATAGCTGGAACAGTGTCTCCAGACTGTCTGCCAGCCAGCTAACTGGTGCCCACAGTCTGGGAGAGGTGCCAGGCCCAGACACGCTGGGCAGCAGGAGGCTGGAGCAGCTCCAGCAACACCTTGGCAGCCGTAGGAAAGGGAAGGGGCAGTGCTTGGCTTGAGGTCAAGAGGGTCTGGACCAGGCCACAGAAGGGACAGCTGGGGTGTTCCTGTGGCTGCTATCTCAACAAGAGGCTGGTAGGAACCAGAAAAGGAGCATCTGCTACTGACTGGCCCTCACCTACCAGCCCTCTACAGTACTGCTAAGATCTTCCCATTAGTGCCAGAGTGAGCTGAGCCCCAGCTTCTCCATAGGAAAGAGGATCTTAGGCTTGGGGCTGGGGCTCAGGGGGGAGCAGGGAAGAGGGAAGGAGAGGGGGCTATACCTTCTCTCTCTCTTCCCCAAAGATAGAAGGGTTCCTGCATCCTGCTGGGAGTGGAAACTAAAGGAAAGTGTGGTCATCCAGCATCAGACCCATGAACTGAGAAATCCTGGGGGACAAGGGGGCGAGAGCCTGAATCTGGGTGAGATGATGGGGGAAAGTAGGGAAGGCACTGAACTCTGAAGCAGGGTTTTGGAGAGGGCTGCTGGACGTTCCAAGCAATAAACTCAAGAGGGGCGCATCCAACCTCAGCAACTCTCCAGGGATGTGATGGGTTCTGTGGGTAAAGATCCAAGGTCCAGACTGAGGGCTATTGAGCAGCTGAGTCAAGGGGGGGTGCTGGAGCAGGGGCGCTGGGGCCTGGTTCCAGCCAAGGATTATGCGTCTAGAACGCAAGGGACTAGGTCCCAGGGACTGGACCCAACAGAGGACCTTTTGGGAGCTGGGGAACAAGAGCGTGAACCCCAGTTGTGGACGTTAGGCCGGGGCCTGGCGGGGTTGGGGCGGGCGCTGGGCGGGGCCGGGCTGGGGGCCGGGCCGGGGTCCCGGGGGCCGGGGCGGGGCCGGGCTGGCGCTGCGCAGCCGCGGGGCTGCCGCCGCGCATGCGGGGCATACAAGGCTGCAGCCGGTTCCACGGCCACTCCCAGGAGCATGAAGGACCGAACCCAGGAGCTCCGCACGGTGAGTGCGGCCCCCGCGCGCCGCGGCTCGCCGGCTGCCCAGCGCGCGCCGCTCCCCGCCTGGCTCCGGCAGTCACCCGAGTGGCAGCCCCCGTGTCCCCCGGCCGGGGCGGGAGAGTGGGGCGGAGCCGGGGACCCTGACCCCCCAAAGGTCCTACCCCTTGGCCCTGCTCGGGGTCACGGGCTGACGTGAGCTCGGCCCCTTAGGCCCGCGGGCTGGCGGCTGGAGTCCGGGGTCCTGCGTAAACTTTTGGGCGTCCCCGTGTTTTGAGAGGTCAGGGGGGTATTCGCGGGGCATAGGTGGCAGGACGGAAGCCCGACCTCGCTCCCGGCCCGGTCTCCCCACACCGTAGCCGATCCCTGGCCCTCCTTTCCCCGTTCTGACCGCGGTGGGAAGGGGCCGGGGGCGACCCCTGCCCGGAGCCCCGACTCGGGAAGCGCTGCGGGAACTGGGCGGTCGGGTGGGGCCGGGCTCCTGGGGAAGTGTGGGCTCTGGCTCTAGGGGCGCCCCGCCGCCCACATTACCTCCCATCACCTGTAGCTTCCATCACCTGTGGCTCCCCACCCGGTCGCGAGCAGGAAGGATGTCCTGTCCGCCCGGGTGCAGAGAATGGGTCAAACCCGCCCCCGGTCCACCTTACTGGTTTCGGGGCAGCCTGGGCCCGCGTTTCCAGACCCTTCTGGGCTTCTCTGGACGATTTCGACAAAAACCTGTTTTTCCACGTGTGTCTCAGAGGCTCCCGGGCTGTGTCTCCTGGGGCGGAGTTTGCGGTGGGGGTAGAGCCCACCCTCTGCCAGCCCTGACCGAGGCTCCTGCCTTCTGTCCCTCGTCCACAGTCCCACCCCCTCTGCTGGCCTTTGCCATGTAGGCGGACAGTCACAACTTTGCCCTTGGGGATGGCAAGCCTGGGGCCTGCAGAAAATGAAGCTTGCCTGTAGGCAGAGGGGCCCTCAGGGCTCTAGACCATGTTTCGTCTGACCCTCTGGCTGACCACCTGCTGGCAGTCCCTGCCTGCTGGTCTCTGGGGGAGCCCTAGCTCAGTGGCTCCCCAGAACCCTGTCCCTGATGTCCATCTTGGAGCCAGAGACCTAGTCCCTGCTTATGAAAAGTTTCAAGTATCCTTTGGGCTTTTGATCGCATGGCTTGTCCTCACTGCTCAGAGCCTTTCTATGTTTGTGCCTGAGTCTCTCCCATTATACCAGTCTTGTTCCTCCTGCAGCTTGGGGCTGGGACCTATGCTCTCCTACCTCCATTTACCCCTTCCTCTGGCTGCCAGCCCCCACGCTACCATCAGACCTATGTTTTTCCTGTCTGAGTGCCCAGCCCCCAGGGTTTATAAACCCCAGGAGGTTTCAAAGAAGGAATATGGTCCCTCATGTCGTATGTGGTGTCTAAACACTTCCTTGCCAGCCCTTGCGGTTGCCCTCAAGTTTCCTGTGCTTCGGTGAGTCATAAAGAGTGTTATCTGCAATGAATGGTTGTGTGGTGCATTTGCTGATGTGTGGGCCCCTGGTAGGTCATATGAGAGTACGTGTGGGAGCCAGTGGTCAGAGGGACCACAGCCCCTTACATCTGACAGGGCCTCTGGCTCATCAGCCTTCATCCCCTCTGCTGAAGTGAAAACTGAGGCAGACAGAGCAAGGGGCTAGCCAGGTAGATCAAGAGGGATTGTAGAAAGAACCTTTGCCTAGTTCTGAAGACAGGAAGACTTCAGCCTGGCTGGGACTGGGGGACCCCTGGGAAAGCTTGGATTATAGGAAGCTTGAATCCAGGTCTGTTGCTCTTATGTGTGACCCCCCCACCCCCCACCCCCCCACACACACTACCCAGGGTAGGGCCTTGGATGGTAAGGCCTGGTTTCTCTGTGACTCTAATGAGGTTTCTTTTCCATGCCCCTTCTTTCGGGCTTTCAGAGCCCATGAAGACTGTTGTCCTCATTGCTGGGCGACCCTGTCTATTAGGTGTTTCTAGCAGCCTGGTTGTAGGGGGGTGGGGGGAGGGGGAGTGGAGGCTGACAGGAACTCACACTGGGTGGGGTGGAACAGTTAGTTGGGGGGGGGCTGCCATTCCCACAAGTCTCCCTCTGGACCTCAAGTTCCTGTCTATGAAGTGAAGATAGGAAGATCTAGGACTCAAAATTCTCAGGGCAAGAGGTGTGGTCACAGGTCTCCTGACTCTGAATCTGTATTTGGGGATGACCTTGAATCCCAGGATTCAGAATTTTCAGACCAGAACCCCAGGAACCAAGAGGCCAGTACTGGCTGGGCCAGACAGGTGGTGTTTGAGACAGCGACTTGCATCACCCACAACCCTCCCTCCTCCTCCTTCCCCACCCAGTGCCACCACATTTGGAAGGA
The DNA here is from genome assembly GCA_004027555.1 of Craseonycteris thonglongyai. Taxonomy (NCBI): domain Eukaryota; kingdom Metazoa; phylum Chordata; class Mammalia; order Chiroptera; family Craseonycteridae; genus Craseonycteris; species Craseonycteris thonglongyai. The sequence goes on along the minus strand of PVKE010004992.1, from coordinate 37,147 downwards.
AGGCGGGCGAAGGGAGCTTATTTATAAAAGTCACACTTGGAAAAGGAGCTGGCACGTTTCCTCAGCACTCTGCAGGCCAGGCCCAGGCCTCCAGCCTTCTCCAGCCCCTCTTCTCAGGGGGCTGATCCTCCTGTCATCGGGGCTGGTGTGGGGCCTCAACAATGTAGGCAGCCATCAGAGATCAGAAGGGAAACTGGAGGCCTAAGAGGGGCAAATGCTAGTGGACAACTGGGAAACTGGGGGCAAGATGTCCCAGACGGCCCTGCCTGTCATGCAGCTGCCTACTTCCCCCCATTCAGAAGCCTCCCTGGCCCAGAACTGTGTTTATCTCTATGCTAGGCCTTGTGGGACACAAAGGACCTGCTGCAGGAGGCAGAGGACAGAGAGGAGAGGGAGAGTCAGGACAGCCAGACCCTGGAAAAAGCCTTCCTGGAAGAAGAGGACTTAGGATGTCCCAAGAGAAGGAGCTTGATTTGAAGGGGAGAGAGGTGGTCCAAAAGGAGGGACCAGCAGGAGGAAAGGCAGAGAAGTAGGAATGCCCAACCAAGAAAAAGTGATGGGTGGTCCTGACACCCGATGGGCTCAGCAGGACAGCCAAGGAAGGCCTGGATGGGAAGCACAGTGCCCCCCTTAGCCTACCAGTTCCCCTATTCTCTCTCACTGCTGGGAAAAGACTGGGGGTTCATACCTTAGACTCTATGCTCATATCATCTGTATAACAGCCAGTAGGATCTGCCGTGCAAAGTGGAAGAAAGAGGGGTGTAAGAACAGCCCCACAGTGGTGTCTCCCTTCCTCCCTCCTTCCAATTACCTCTTCCCAGAAGAAACAATGGATTTGGGCACATTTTCCTCAGGAGTGCAGCTGGAATGGCCTTCAGGGGCTATCCAGTTCAACTTCTTACCTTACAAATTAGAAAACTGAGGTCCAGAAAGTGCCAGGAGTTTATCTAAGGTCACACCATGTCTAGGGGCAGAGCTTAGTCCCTTTCCACTGCCTGAAGCTGCCACCCTGAGCTGCTCTAGGGCTCTGTTAAGGGGCAGACCCTGCTAAGAGCAGCAATCTGGTGGAGGAGGGAGTACACAGGATGGAGGAATGGGTGAAAGGATCAGACTAGAGAGCCTTCTTTCCTGAAGACCCAGCTTGGCCTCTCACACATCCCTAACTCAGCTCTGGGCCTCTCTGCTCTAGTGATATTGACTTTGATTAGTCATTAAAAAGAAGGAGGGAAAAAATAGCCCTCAAGGCAGACAACAGCAACTCCTGTTCAGCAGGAATGAATCAACCCTGCTGGCTGGCCTGCTGCCATCCCTGGGGACAGGCCTAGAGAGTGCCTGGCCTCCAAGCCTCTTAGAGGAATCAAACCCTTGTGTCTAGAAAGGTATCTTGGAATCCTAGAGCCTCTGCCAGGAGAGACCACCAGGGCTGCCTGGCCTGAAGATTGCTGTGATGGGGCAGTACCTCTTTCCACCCCATCTGGCTTTCATTCCTGGTTGCTCAAGCTGGAGGTGATGAAGCTGGAGCTGAGATAGCCAGCCGGTCAGAGGAGTGAGACTAGAACAGTTGTTCTCAATCCCAGGAGGCCATTAATTTAGCCTCACCAGCCCCACCTCCATAAATTCTGATTTGGTCTCTCTGGGCTAGGACCCTGGAAGCTGTTTTTATTCAAATCCTCCCAAGAGGTGCTGGTGCTAGTCCAGGGTTGAGAACCACTGAAGGATGAACAGAAAACACCAGGACAAATCGGATGTGAGGAGGGGAAAGAGTGTGGATGCCTCCCACTTTCTAACTTGAGGGGTCCTTGTAAACAGGGGGTTCTGAGCAGCAGGGTCAGAGGAAGGGGTTCAGGAGAAAGAGGTGGAGCCTAGTTTGGGCCAGGTGGCAGGCAGGGTGCCCACATGATGTTTGAGCAGGTTGATCTGGAAGACATTTGAACCTTCACGTTTGTGATTGACCCACGGCTCCAGCTGCCACCTCCATGGGGAAGCCTCCCAAGTCCCCAGCTCCAACCCAGCCCTCTTTCCAGAGCTGTGACTGCCACTTAGAGAGGGTTGGTGGATTCCCAAAGGAACAGGGCCCTAATCATTCAACAGATGCCTGGGTGCCCACTTTGTGCATGTATATGATGTCCAGCCTGGCCAGCCCAGGACATTAGAAAAACACTAGTTCCAAGTTCCTTTTTGTTCAGGAGCATGTCCTAGCTGAGGGCAGGGGAGGTAAGGGGCTGGCATCCTACTTCCTTGTCATTTATTCATGTCCAATGAGAACTGATTAGGAATCTGAGTTAATTTGAAGGACATCTCTAAAAAGGTGCCACAGGGCTCTGGTCTAGATGTGGATAAGGTTACAGGAGACAACAGGGTTACAAGCAGTTAGATTCTTACAAACTAAAACAAGGATCAGAACAAATAAAGAAATGAAAGAAAGGAGTTCCTTCCCTTGAGCCCAGAATCCAACCAAGAAGACAGTGGTGGGGAAAGGCTTGGGGCTTTCCTTGTCAGGAAGTGCTATTGGATCACTTTTGTGATCTCTGGCTGCATTAACAGAGATAGAATATGTAAAAAGAAGGAGGAGATGGGTCAGCCCTGTGACACTGCTCAGACCACAGTCAGCAGCAGATTCAGTTTGTATTATTAAGGGGAAGACAGGCCAAGCTGAACAAGTCTGGGGCAGAAACTACAATTTAGGGTAAGGTGACCAGATTTTAACATTGGTAAAGCGGGACACCATTGGCTGGGGCGGGGGGGGGGGGGGGGGGGGGTGGTTCTTGATTAAAAATTTGGTCTATCTCCCGCCGTTGCCTAGCTTGTCGTGCATTCTTTCCAAAAATCGGGACTTTTTTAAAACGCCGCGGGACGCGGGACAAATTGTTCAAAAGCAGGACGTCTGGTCATCCTAATTTAGGGCCCTTGGGAAGGATCTGAAGGGGTGGGAATGGTCACTTTGAAAAGAAAACCCTAGGATGTGGATTCTGCTTTTAAAGATTTATTGTTTTTGACAGAGACAGAGAGAAGGGGGAGGGCCCACAGCAGTTTTCATAGTTGTACATCATTAGTTTTCAACATGGTTTCGTTCCACATGGGTGAGCGGGGTCCACACAAGGCAAGAACCAGGGTGGGGGCTTCCCGCATGGGAGGCATGCGCGCTCAAGCCAGGGGCCAAACCAGGGAGACGAGAACCTAACTGGGGGCCTCCCACATGGGAGGCATGCCCCCTTGATCCAGGGGCCAAATTGGGGGGCGAGACCGAACTGGGGGCCTCCCACATGGGAAGCACACCCCAGTTCAGCATATGGGTCCACATGGGCTAGGGCTGGGATTCAATCTTTGGTCCCCGGGGCTGCAAAGTAAGCGCTTAACCCACTGAGCCATCCGGCTTCCCCGGATTCTGCTTTTAGGTCTCTGGCCCAGCCAGCCCAGGGAAAGGGCCCCAGCAGATTCTTTATGGCCTGGGCCAAACCGTAGGAAAGGAAAGGATTTTCTAATAGTTGGGGCTGCCCAAGATGGGCAGAGCTGCCTGGGAAAGCTAGTGAGTTCGCCATCACAGGAGGCACGCAAACTGAGACTGGAAGCTTTGGCCAAGGTGACCTTTCCGGTCCTTTAAGGCCTGAGAGAGAGTCTGGCTGTGATTCCAGTAGGGATTTGAATAGGATGTGGGGAACTAGATGAATGAGAGGAAGCCTCCTTCCAGAAGTCTTGCCCCAAGGGAGCTTCTGAAAGCTTCTAGAGGAGGTGGCATCTAAGGGTGAGGGGAATGTCAGTGTCATGGAATCAGCATGCCAGGCAGCAGGAACTGCATGGGGAAAGCAGGGAGGACAGTGGGTGGATGGATTGTAGGGGCAGGGAGCCTGTTATAGATGAGGTGTGCTGGGATCACATTTCAGGCTGGAGCAGGAGGGTAGAGACTGAGGATGAAAAGTCCTAAGGAGGAAGAAGTAGTAGGACTTGTAAGAAAGGGTCCCTTCAAAGTTTTGTATGGGGCTATGGATGGTCTGACCAAAGCTGTGAGGTTAGGCCCTAAAACCTCCAATTTGCTTTGTGGCCAATCTGAAGCCCCAGCCTGGGAGCCCCAGCTATACCCTCATAGACGGGAAGCCTGGAGGAGGGTGTGGGCATCTCTTCTGCCAACCTTCTGTTGGAGGAACTACCCGAGTCCAGCCTTCAGTCCTCTGGGGAGGCTATGGAGGTAGCAGGTCAGATCTGGCTGGACGCCTGCAGAAGATACATTCTCGTTTTACAGACGGGCAAGCTGAGGCCCAGAGAGGGCCACCAACCCGGATCCCAGTGGTCTCTGGCAGTGACTTGTCTCTGGTAACTCAGGTGCCTGTCATTGGCCCCAGCTAGTCACTACTTTTTCTGGGCAGGGAGCTAGAAATTCTTCTGCCCCTTCAGGTCCACCTGTGTCCTTCTCTGGAGGGCAGGGCACTGAATGGCAGGAGCTCCAGGGGCCACTTGCCAACCTGGCAGGCTGCCCAGAAAAGGGACTGGGTTCCTCCAGACTGCACTGTGCCTCAGTTTCCCTACAGTGTCCCTCTGGCAAATGGCTCCTAGATTCCCTGTCTCTATAGGTGGGCTTAGTGGGGATAGGGTGGCCACCTGGTAGCAGCTGCAGGAACTTGAGGGAGCCAGGATTTATTTTAGCTTCTGGAGGAGGAGGTGTGATCTGATGAGAGGGGCCCCTCAGAGCTGCCTCTGTAAAGCTCCTACCCAAGCCCCACCTTGGTGAGATAGTGGGCCCCTGAGAGCCCCAGGGGCCCAACCCTTTACAGAACATGCTGTGCTTCTCCACCCTTCCTCAGCCATCCTGCCCTGCAGCCAGGTGTCACTGTCCCCATTTTGGAGAGGAGCAAACAGACTGACAGGATAAGTCCTCAGCCAGTCAGTGGGGCCCAGAACCCTGATGGGTCCCTCAGCTTCCCCATCCCTCAACTTCTACCTGCCTCCATCCTGGTCCCTGACACGAACAAGCATGGAGGTGAGGGCTAGTGCCCAGCCAGATAGTTCCTCCTCCCTGTGGGGCACTGAGAAACGAGGAGGCACGACCGAGCCCAAGAACCTCAGTCTTGAGGGGTGATGGATGGTCCTGCCCTGGGTACCCTGGGCTTGGCCTGGGAGAGGGACCGCGGCCCTGCCAGCGGAGTAGCTGGCTCTGGCCAAGTCAAGGTGTGAGATGGACAGTAATGAGCATGAGCATGCTGGGAGGTCAGAGGTGTAATTACCCTGACCCTGTGCTAGAGGTGGCTTTTGTTTGGCTGCTCCTGAGGCAGCTGGGTGGAACCTGAACTGTGGCAGAAGCCTAAGGCAGGCCCCAAGCCAACTGGCAACATGACTGGCCTTTTGTGCCTAACTCTGGGTCAGGAAAGGAAGGGTCAAGATCCAGTGTCCAGACTGATGAGGACAAAGAGGATCCCAGGAGGGCTGAGTGGGCAAAGCTGACACCTGGCAGAGCCCTGCACAGGCAGTCTCTCTCAGGCCTGTCTGGAGTGCTGTGGGGCTGGCCTCATGTCTGAGCTGTCCAGCCTTTTGGGAGAGAGGTGCTCTCATGCTCCATGGCGCTCCAGGAAAAGGAGCTTGGGGACTCCTGGCCAGAAGAGTAGACAGCCCTGGAGTCCAAGCGGCCTGTCTCAGGCAAGGTCTGTGAGTTGGGGCCTTGGGCTAGGGGACCCAGCCCTGAAATTGTCTTGCCAGCCAAGTGGCACAGCCTCCCAAAGTAGCATCCTAGAGTGAGAGAGGTACCAGGAGGACCCTAGTCCGGGGGTGGCAAACCTATGGCATGCACACCCAAAGTGGCACGCGGAGCAATTATTTTGGCACGCGGAGCTGTGAATACCATTTAAAAAATGATTGTTTATGCTCTTATAGACATAAAAATAATCGATACCTCTATCTCACTCGATGGGTTGGCATGCGAGTCAAGCGAGTATACTCTTATTTCATAAACTTTGGCACTCAATCGCCAAAAGGTTCGCCAACCCTGCCCTCGTCCTTTGGGAAAGGGGCAGGCATCTGGGCAGGGGAAGGGGTCCCTGGCCTGCAGATGACTTAGTCCCATCACCAACTTGACAGGCAGGGTCCCTTTCCTTACACTATGTCACCAGGGATCTTCCAGGTCTCACTTTGGGAGCTGAGGGCACAGCCAGACCTTGTGCCTGCCAAGAGGATAGAGGGGGTTAGTCAGGCCCCTGGAGTTGCAGCGTGCAAGCCTGCTATATATGGAAGCCAGGCAGTTTGGGGTTCCAGGTCCAAGGGGACCCAGGGGCCCTACCACAGGCCTGCTCAAGTATGCACACCTCTGTACAGGCCAAGGACAGCGATGATGATGATGATGTCACTGTCACCGTGGACCGAGACCGCTTCATGGATGAGTTCTTCGAACAGGTAGGAGCCAGCACACACCACCTCTCCCCCCATATACTGGCAGGCCTTCCATAACCATGTCTCACTTCTGAGCCAGGCCGAGGGTTCTTACATTTCTGTTCCTGGCTTAGCAGCTCTTAAGCACCAATTAATGAACCCATTTTGAGGTTAAATAGACTGAACCTCAGAGAGGAGCAAAGTTTGGATTGGACTCGCCCATTACTCCCTACCCCAGTCTAGGAGCTTGGAGCAGACACCCCTAGCACCACCACGCCAAGGCTGACCCAGCCTGGCCCTGGGCCTGACCTCCAGCCCCACTCCAGGCAACCCACTGACCCAGGATGACCCGTTCAGGGATTTTCTCCTGACCACCCTCCCTTGGTTCACAGGTGGAGGAAATCCGCGGCTTCATTGACAAGATCTCAGAGAATGTGGAGGAGGTGAAGCGGAAACATAGTGCCATCCTGGCCTCTCCCAACCCTGATGAAAGTGCGTGTGTAGGTGTGAGGGGAGGGTTTCAGCCCCCAGAGTCCTCTAGGAAGATGCTGCCCAGGAGGAGCCCCTGGGTTGCGGGGTTCCATGGGAACCTCAGCAAACAGCTATCCCAGGCCCAGGATTGGGGGGCAGGGGGGTCAGTGCCCAATATCACCCACTGGACCTGCCTGGGTCTCAGGCATGTGTAGTGGGGGGGTGGCCCTCCTCAGGCCTGGGTGGGGACAGGTAGCCACTGCCTTCCCCTAATAAGCTGACTCTTTTTCTAAGGCTGCTGGGCTGGCTGCAGCTCTGGGATTCTGGGAGGGAGGGAGCTGCCTATGCTGAATCAAAGGCCTCTCAGTGCAGCCCCTCCCCTTCCCTCACCTCCCTGGGGAGCAGATGGCAGCTCTGAGGCATCAGCACTGTGGGAGGGCAAGCCGGCCAGGCAGGCAGAGCTTCCGGAAAGAGCTGGCAGCCCTGACACCTGGCCACTGGTACTCCAGAGCTGGACATTCTCAGGCCTCCAGGAAATCACCTCCCCCCTCTGCATAAGGAGCCTATGTGTGTGCGCGCGCACACACATTCTACTCTGCCCCTAGACAGGTCCCCCTGTCCCTGCTTTCACAGTTCCTATTGAGGTGTTGACTATTACACTATTACATGCCAGGCTGACAACATGCAGGCTGGAGACCCGCTCCCCAGAGGGGGCTCACCCTCAGCCTCAGGGAGGCAGTGACAGGGCTCACAGCCTGTCACCCAAGGCACTTAGAGCTTGCTTTTAGGTTCATCTGCAGCCTTGCCTTCCTAGGAGTCTGATTCCTTACCCCCAGGCCCATAGGCATCCTCAAGCACCCAGAAAAAAATCTCTCCACAGCCCCAAAGTACTTGAACCTTAGGCCAATACCATACCAGCCAAGCCCTTGGAAGGCAAAATGAATCATCTGGGAGTTGGGATGACTCTCAGGAAGGGGGAGAAAGGAGAGAGGGCTCACCCAAAGCAAGGCATACAGCCAGTGCAGTCATATTCACCCCTCTCCCCAGAAGCTTATCTGGGATGGCAGCATGTGACATTGTTTGTCTGTGTGCCCATGTGTATCTGGGTCAATGTGTGTCCCTCGTGGGTCACTCCTAGTGAGAAAGGGCTGATTGTGAGACAGTAATTAAAGAGAGCTAGAGATTTGGCCTCTTAGCCTGCTGGAAGGTTGGGGTGGCATCAGGCAACAGGGCTGCCTAGCTCCCCACCTCAACTCCCTTGGGCTACCTTCGGCACTTCTCCTCATGTCCAGTTCAGAATTGCCACTCATGAGCTGAGCAGTCAGGAGGTCGCTGATGTGGGCAGAGGGGAGCAGAGTTAAGGAGGAGTCACAAGGAAAGATGGCCGTAAGTGGGGGGCTTTCCTCGGCTAGGCTTGCTGTGCCTCCTCTGGAGGCTGCCATCTGGGCTGGGCTATTTTGGGTGTGACCTAAAAAGACTCAGACATCAGAGCATCTGGTAACCAAATTTTCCTTTGTCCATATGAGTGAGGCACCCTCCTCCAGTTCCTAAAGCCCCAGACTACCCCACTCATATTGCATTTGGGAGTGACCCCACCTTATTGTGCCATTGTAAACACCCCTCCCCAATCCTCTGCAGAAGATGCCCCAGCCTTTGGGGCAAGCAGAGGGTGAATGAGAAATGTTATAGCCTGGAGCTCAGCCATGGTTTCTCCAGGGAGTGGAGTCCTAGGGGCTGCCCTGAGGCTGAGGCAATGCCAGGACTCATTGCTCCACCCAGCACCCCAGAGGGAAGCAGCTATCTTGCCCCTCTTCCAGCCAACCCCTCAGGGAGTGGGGCAACCCAGGCACCCCCATAGCCTCTGCCAACCTTAGGGAGATGGTTCCAGTTGGAACAAGGGTCAGAAACACCAGTCAACACCCTCCAACTTCACACTGTCTTAAGCCCAGCTGCCTGCTACCTCCAGGGCCAACTGTGCCCAGGGGCCCACCTATTTGAAGCTTTTCTCCATCCCAGGCCAGGTGCCTCCTGCCTGCAACCACCCACTGGGCACTCAGCAGTTGGCCTCCACTGAGCTCAGCACCCGGGGAGAGGGGCGTTGTGAGTAGAAAAAGGTCTGCCCTACCCAGGGTGCTTGATGTGGGTGCTGGCTTCCGCCACCCTGGCCCCTGGCCCTGTGAGCCCACTGGCTGGATGCTTACCATCAGGTAGCGTTATGAGGTGAGCCTGTACCTCAGCTCAGGCAAATATCAAGTGAATGCTCCCCAGTGCCAACTCCAGCATCACCAGCTGCTCCACAGTTATTTCTGCCTTAAATTTAGACCCATCTGTTATCTGTAGGGGGTGGGGGTGCCAGCAAAAGAAGGGAGGCTCCTTAGAAGGCAGCACGAGAGGGTGTGAGGCTGCAGCTGGTGTGGCCCTGGCCCAGGATTGGAGAGGCACGCAGAGGGAAGAGGGAAGACCCAGGACCCAGTGTCTGCCCAGAGCCCCCCATCAGCAGGACCCCTGTGCAGGAAGCTAAGCCTGAACATCAGTATAGGGGAACCCTGGCTGTCTACCCCTACCCTTCTGTCTCCCCAGAGACAAAGGAGGAACTGGAGGAACTCATGTCTGACATAAAGAAGACAGCAAACAAAGTGCGCTCCAAGTTGAAGAGTGAGTCTGGGCTCCCCCCTTGTCCAGGGTGGCAGGCACTCCCGGCCTGCTTCTTCCACAGACCATGGGGTTTCACCAACTCTGAGGGGGTACTTTGGCTCTTGCTTTCCTTTAGGAGGCTGCCATCATGTACCATTCACTCAGCAGCTAGCTGGCAGGCCTGTTTGTGCCAGGCTCTCTGGGCTTTGGGACTGATGCCTGAGGCTTTGTCCAAGGAGTGCTCTACTCTGGGCACTGTCCCCCCACCTCACCTAAAGACGGTGGGAGGAGTGGCCAGCACTACCTGGTCCCAAACAGAAGCACCCGGAATGTCCAGGACTAGGAGCCATGTGCCCTGAAGGTTTGCAGCCACCCAGCCTTCCCTACTCTGGGCATGACCCCTTGTTGGGCATACAACCTTTCTAAGCAGGAGAGACAGTGTGGGCCTGGGCCACCAGGCCTAACATATAGCAGACACACACACAGCTTTGTGTGTGCATATGTGCATATACGTACTCACCCATCATGCCTGGAAGGGCCCTTGTTGGCCCTACCTCCATGAGTGCCTGACCCTCCCTCTTCCTATTTCCAGTGTGACCCCACTCACAGACCACACAAGTCCTCCAGTGGAGTTCCTGAGCCAGATCCTGCATGTGTGGGTTGGGGTTCAGTGGTGAATGGGTGCAGATTATGGCTCAGCAGCCATCTGTTCCCCCAGGCATTGAGCAGAGCATTGAGCAAGAGGAAGGCCTAAACCGCTCATCTGCTGACCTGAGGATCCGGAAGACACAGGTGTGGGCTAGTATTCTGGAATGGGCAGCAGGCATCGGAGGCTCTGGGGCCCTGTGGGGCTGAGCCTGACACCTGCACTCCTTTGTCGGACCCCCAGCATTCCACGCTGTCCCGGAAGTTTGTGGAGGTCATGTCTGAGTACAACGCAACACAGTCTGACTACAGGGAGCGCTGCAAGGGCCGCATCCAGAGGCAGTTGGAGATCAGTAAGCTGAGGGGATGGGTCAAGTCTGGGGGGTGGGGCCAAGGCTGAATGGCTGGGCAGGACCGCTGTTGAACTCCAGGGGAGGGCTGCTCAATGTGAACCCTGCTTGCAGCTGGCAGGACCACAACTAGTGAAGAGCTGGAGGACATGCTGGAGAGTGGGAACCCGGCCATCTTTGCCTCTGGGGTGAGTGTGGACCCTACCCTGCTGTGTGAGTTGAGTGCTTGCTTTGGGCAATATTTGGACACAGTATTGTGAGGCAGGTTTTAGAGAAGGCCAAGTCCCAAAGAGGGGAAGGGACTAGGTCGAGGTTACATAAATGTTAGTGGTAAAGCTCTCCTGGTTTCTCCCAGTTGGGTCCACTTCCTTGCTACCCCTGCCCATTCATCACTGGCTAGGGCCTCCTCCTACCATGCTCAAGACTTTTATCCCCTCCTGGAGGACATAGTGCCCCTGGCCATATCTACATTCAAGTGAAATTCTGTGCTCTGCCAAGCAGGGGCCTTCCTGTGAAGGAGGTGGCACACAGGTGGGGAGGAAGTTTGGGTATGTGGGTTCCAGAGAGGGGTGAGGCAGCTGCATTTAGTGCAGGAGGAAGAACAGGAGGAAAGGTGGGGTGGGAGAAAGGCAGTTCAAGGCCTATTCAAGGCCTGGGCCCGTGGTGCCGTCATCTTGCTCTGAACAGTGCTGATAAGAACTACCATGTAGCAGTTACAGGTAGTGTTAATAGCCCCATATTATAGGTAGGAAATTGAGTCTCAGAGAAGTTAGGTAATATCTAGGAAGATATAACTGAGCAGAAAGTGGAGCGGGCTGCAGATAAAGAGGAAGCCTCAAGCCTTGCTTCTGCTACTGCCCATCCCAGCTCCCTTTGCACTTGGCCTCCTGTTGTCCTGGTCCTGGTCCCTATCCCCGCCTCCTTTAGCTGGCACCTGGGTCCCAGCCCACTGCTCCCATCCCCTAGATCATCATGGACTCCAGCATCTCGAAGCAGGCCCTGAGCGAGATTGAGACACGGCACAGTGAGATCATTAAGCTGGAGAACAGTATCCGTGAGCTGCACGACATGTTCATGGACATGGCCATGCTTGTAGAGAGCCAGGTGAGTGCTGGGGCCCCACTTCCCCGCCCACAGCAGCACCCAGGGCTACACTAACCCCAACCACCCTTTCTGCCCAACACGCTGTCCTACCTGGGAGGGACCGAGTCTTCAGGTAAATAACCATCTGCTATTGAAACTGCCTCCAGGTTGTCACCCACCTGAAGTACCTTCTCTGCATGGCTCAGCTGCCTGACCCGACACTGCATGGCTTTGCTTGGCCCTACCCACTCTGTCCTCTTATCCACTAGCTATCTGTCACGTGGGCACTGTGAGTGGGCTTTTTCCTAGAAGCTGGAGGTATAGCAGTGACCAGGATAGCTGAGAGCCTGCTTCCTGGAGCTTTCTGTTGGGTGAAAGGGCAACAAAAGTAAACAACAACTGGAATGTTCTCCAGTTGTGCCAGGTGCTCAGGAGATGTTAGAAGGTGACATTGTGATAGTGCAGTGGCTCAAACTTGAACATACCAAAGAATCACCTGGAGGGCTTGTTTTCTTGTTCTGATCCTCATCCCTAGAGATTAGTAGGGCAGGGTGGGAGCCCATGAATTAGAATTTCTGACACACTCAAGAGTGATGTTTGGAATACCACTGTGATACTGTCACTGTGGGGCCACTTTGGACAGAGTGGGTATGGAAGGCCTCTCTGAGGGGTCGGTGTTTGAGCTCTGGAGACTTCGCAGGGGAAGAATGAAGAGCTGGCCCAGGCAGAGGGACTAGGAACACCATAGTCCTGACTTATTTGAGCAGAAAGGAGGTCCACGGGCCTGGTGCACAGAGGCAGTGGAGATGAGGTAGATGGAGTCTTGGCAGTGCTAGGCATCAGTCTTCTAGATTGGAGGGTCTTAAGAATGGGAGTGGCATGACCTGAGTTAGGAAGCAGGAAGGCCTGCTGTTGCTGAGAAACCAGTGACCTGGATGCCTATGGGAGCAGTATGCTTGGATAGCTATCTGTCAGCATGCCACTTCTGGGAGTCTTGGGCAGTGTCATGGTCAGAGTGGCCTCTGCAAGCTGCATAGGACGATTGCAAGGCCCAAGACGGGGCTGGGCAGGGAAGTCTTAAAGGTTGAAGACCAAAGGCAGAGCTGGATGGAACCATTATACTTGCAGAGGATGGAATGAGGGGCTCACCATGATCACTTTGTTAGATGTGGCCAGACTCCAGCCCACCCACTCCTGCCCCTGCCTTCATCTGCCTGGCACTGTCCTCTGTCCAGCACCACACACCAGGGGCAGGGTTCCAGCTGAGCATTCTCTGCATGGTCCTAATGCTCTTGGCTGAGACTGCATGGTCGGTTCCATCCCAGGATAGCTGCTCTATGGGGAGAAGTGGGAGCTGCCCAGTGTGCCTGGCCTGAAGAGCATAGGTAAGAATCTGTACCCCATCTTGCTTGCTTTCCTTTTTCTCTCTCCAACCTCAAGGTGCTTTCCTGAAGTTCTGTCCAAGCCCCCTCCTGACCCTGAAGGAGGTCCCTGGCTCTGCAGGGAGAGATGATTGACAGGATCGAGTACAACGTGGAACACTCAGTGGACTATGTGGAGAGGGCAGTGTCTGATACCAAGAAGGCAGTCAAGTACCAGAGCAAGGCACGCCGGGTCAGTAGCTCCAGTTCTGCCAGACCACATTACCCCCACACCCATCAGTGGTCATAGATCCCTCCCTACTCTGCCTCTATCCCTTCTCGGCTCTGACCATAACCTCACTCAACTCTTCCAGGCCTTCAGTGTCTAATTATAACCACCCACCCGCCCCATTCCTAGCTATCATTTCCCTCTCCCCATTCAGCCCTTCAGACTCTCCAGCCCTCTACTGGTATTACAGCCCCTCTCCAATAGCCCTAAGCCCCTCAAAGCTCTGCCCAGAGGCCCAGCCTCCCTCCAAGGCCCACACTCTGAGGCTTTTCCTTCTTGCTTCTCTGGTGCAGAAGAAGATCATGATCATCATCTGCTGTGTGGTCCTGGGCATTGTCATTGCCTCCATCTTTGGAGGCATCTTCGGATAGAAACCACCCCACCTACCACTCTGGATGGTCCACCCCAAGGAGGTTCCCTGGCTGCTGCCACCTCTGGCTCGGAGCCCCCTCTTCCACCCCATACTGCTCCTGTGCCATGGGGCCCTCCACACCCACCCTGCCCTGAGCCGTTGTGTGCATGATCTTTGTAACAGTGTGCGTCTGTATGAAAGAGGCAGAGGGGAGCCAAGTTGGGAAACAGCCAGCAGGGTGGGGTTGGGTCAGCAAGGGACAGACTCAGGCCCTAGCCCCATCATCCTTCCCAGGCAGGGCTACCCAAGGATAGCCATGCTGCCCTTCTGCCTTCAGTAATTCTACTTTTGACCTGGGGGTTTGCTCTCTGGATATCAAGACTCTCTGGACCCCAGCCTTGACTCCTATTGACCTACCCATCTGTCCTGTCCTATCCAGCTGTCCCAAACCCAGCCCCCTGAGGGGTGGGGACCAGCTGGCCACATGGTGCTGCTTTTCAGGTTAGGGGAGGGATGGCCCTGAGAGACAGCCCAGCTGGAAGCCTCTTAACAGCCAGTCACTGCCAGGGAGGTTCAGGGTGCTGTGGCCAGGTGGTTTCTGGTAGTATCAAGACCAGGTTCCCTCCCCTACCTAGGGCAGAGTCCAACAGGTCTTTTGGTTGCTTCAACCTCCCTTCCCACATTCCTGTAGCCCCAGGAGCAAGCAACCCCTCTGGGTTGTATCTGACCCCAGGTAAACATTCTGGAAGAAAGTGCTTGTACCCGGTCTCCAGCCAACCTTGGAGCTAGGGAGACCTGCCAGGCCAAGCTCACAGCCTAGACCAGCCATTCGCCCTGGCAGGTCCTCAAGCCATTGTGTTGTTGCATGTTTGGGACAATGGTCCCTGCTCTTGTGCTCCAGCAAGTCAGGTATCACATCAGGCCTGCAACCACATCCTGCCCTTGCTGTCCCCCATTGATGTGCCACATGAGTGTCAGGTGTCTTGGATGCAGTATTCAGCAGCCAGCCAGGGTGGGGTACCTCCCCTCCCCACCATCTCGGGGCTTAAATCAGAAGAAACACGCCCTCTTCCTCGTTGACAGGCACAGAGTGTGCATGCGAGCGCATGCAGTAGGGGATGGGGCCATGTCCGAGCCCCACCTTCCCTCAGCTCTGCTCCTGCCCAGTGACTGTGACCACTGTCCATGTTGCCTTCTTTAACAGCAACTTCCCTCCCCTCCTTTACCCCTTCACCAAAGGTCTTGGTACAACCAGCTGCCCATTTTGTGAAATTTTTATGTAGAATAAACATTTGTATCTGTATCATGCCTCTGCTCTAGATGTCTTACTATTATAATGTCATGGCTGTACAACTTGAGGGGTGAATGTTTGTGGTACTAAAGGGAAGGGGCTCAGAGGCAAAGGATCCCAACCTTCTCCCTTAGCCTTCAACTTCCAAACTCTCTGGCCCCTTCACTACAGCCTGAATGTCTCAGCTCCTGCTCAAAGCCTGATGTCTATCACATACTGTGAGCTCAGATCTTCCCACTTTCCTCAGAAGCCACAAGTGACCAGTGGATCCCCTTACCAGTCTGCTTGACAGCACACTCCCCCACCCCCACCCCCACATACACCAGTGTAGGTAGGACCTGCCCTTCTGACCACTAGAGATCGGATAGGAGACAGGCTGCTGAGGCAACCAATTGCTGGGCTGGGTCAGCAACTGCTGATGCAGCTCAGGACCAAAGATCAGCCTAGACCACTGAGCTGGATTAATACCACCTTCAGACCATGGGGAAACCAGGCACTAGGCAGAGGCCTGTTTCCAGCATAACTCATACCATACAGGGTTGGCTTGACATTTGAATGACAAGCCAATGAATATCATGGATAATTTTATCCTGCCATCTTTTCTAACTTTCCCTAGTGATATAAGCCCGAAATTAAAGGAATCTTGAAATTAAAGGAATCTACCTACAGTACTTTCCTTATAGGTTAAGAGTGATTTCAGGGGAAGCCGGGATGGCTCAGTGAGTTAAGCGCTCACTTCACAGCCTCGGGGACCGAGGATCGAATCCCGGCCCCGGCCCATGTGGACCCATATACTGAACTGGAGAGTGCCCCCAGTTCAGTTCTCACTGGGGCAAGACCCCGGCCCATTTCCTGCCCTGTGCAGCCCCGCCCACCTGTGGAATCAAACTATGTGGAAAAACCAATGATGTGCAACTATGGAGACTGTTCTAGGCCCTCCCCCTTCTGTCTCTGTATCTGTCTCTCAAAAACAATAAAAAAAAAAGAAAAAAGAAATGATTTCACACATTTAAGTTTCTTTAAACCTAACTCATACCTATGCAATCAAGCAGTACCCCCAACAGAGGAACTTGAGAAATTTGTATAGAATCGGACCTGGAAAATGCCCAAGTTCCACGGAAAGTGGTTTATTGCTTTTAGAACAAAATAAGACACTCTCAGAACTTTAATGAATACTTTTAGAACTTTTTTAGAACTTTTCTAAAACTATTTTGTCAACTGTATGAAGTAGGCATTTGAATATAGAGAACTTTATAGAGACAACTGCCTGGGCTGGATGGCGTAGTTCACAACTGTGTGGACCCCAAGCTGTCCCATTGGCTGAAGATAACTTAGAAGCGGGGCTTGCGATTGCGGCCAGTGTAATGACTGTCAGGTCTGACTTCCCTGTGGTGAAGAAATAACAGGTGGGAAGAACAGCAGTCTCAGAAAAAAAGAACCACTCCTGGGATCCCTTCAACGCAGGTAAGCCTTTAGTGGCCACAGATGCCCTTCCTCTGCCCTTCCCACCCACCCCCAGCAGCCTATCCCTAGCCCAGGTACTCACTGGCCCTGACGTCTGCACCGCTCCTTCTTCTCCAGGACCCATTCACGGCTCTTCCTCACCAACCCCCGTCTTACAATCTTGTACGGGACCCTGTGCAGGAGACACAGTTGTAAGCTGAAAGACAGAATGGCCTGGCTGCCACCTAAATTAATCTAGCCAGGAAAAATGATGAGCTTCCCTCTGAAGCCTCTCCTACAACAGAAGTTCCACTCTGGACACTCCCCATCCTGGTAATATCCACTGAGGCCAAAGAAGTTTAGTAGGAGGGCAGGAGGTACAAGGCCCCACTCACCTGCAGGCACCTCTGGTAGCTGGCTGCTTGCTGGGTCTGCATACATCCTGCCTATGGGGCAGGCAGGCAGGCAGACAGGAGGCAAGACTACCTTTGGGATAACATAGACCAGGACTGGCTCACAAGAGCCTAGTAGTATCCACAGAAAGCCAGAGGCCCCATGCTCACTGCTGTCACTTAAGGCCCTAGGCTGGTTGTGAGGTCAGCATATCCCACTAAGTAGGGACTCCCTAAACTACAAATGTCTGAGGTAGGAAAACAAGACTACCCAGCTCAAGGCAGCCCTGACAATGATCCTCAAGGGCTAATCTTGGCCTCCAGCCCTGGCTGGGGAGAAAAGACACCCCTCCACAGCCTCACAGGAGAGAGGCCCTGAGAACAGGGGAAGCCTGGGCTCCCAAACCACATCTGGACCTGGCAGTTGGGATAAAACTGTTTTCAGAAAAACTCATACCATGTAGGGGCTGCCTGCCATTTGAATGACCACCAATTTCTGAGTACCTGCATGCACACGGCCCATGGATGTTCTACAATGACTATGAAACAACCTCACCTTTGAAGAAGAGCTCATGGCTAGACTGTGACAGAGACTATCCACACTAGACAGAGCAAGGTCAGAGAGGCTATGCAGCAGCTAAGGGAGTGATGAGAGGAGGAAAAGCACAGGGTCTGGGAAAAACAAGGGCCATGGAGATAAGCTGGCATTTCCATAAGCAGATGGTGGGGGCAGCATTCTAGACAAACAATACATGAAAATGAGACACTGATAGGAATGAAGGGGAGGGTTAGAAAACAAGAATCCTGTGTGCAAAAGAAAAAAAAAAAATTCTGTGTGCCTGTAGTCATGGGTATAGAATGAAAGGTCCAAATGAGCCTGAGGGTCTATGAAGGATTAAGGAATTCATCTCCTGGATAAGTTTCCCCCTTGCTTGAGGACCAGTGGAAGCCAGACTGCATGACCTTTCTACCCTTTCTACAGCTACTTCTCATCTGTGCTAACCTAGCAAACGTCAAAATTATAAAAAAAGAAAAAAAAAATACCTCAGAATCTCAAATTCACTTGGCTGGGCCAGTTCATGGAGATGTGAACACCAGCAAAGAGTGTGTCCTCCCCATGGTAAGCAGTGGGGAATTGGTGAATTTTATTCCAAAGGAATGACATGTGATTTAGACTAGGGGTGTCCAATCTTTTGGCTTCACTGGGCCACACTGAAAGAACTGTCTTGAGCCACACATAAAATACACTAATAGCTAATGAGCTTAAAAAATAAGTCACCCAAAAAATCTCATAGTTTTAAGAAAGTTCACAAATTTGTGGTGGGCTGCATTCAAAGCCATCCTGGGCAGCATGCGGCCTGCAGCCCGCAGGTTGGGCAGCTTGATCTAGAGTCTAAACTTTAGGGTACAAGAGGCAGTAGTTCATGAAATAAACTTAGGAGGGTCCACAATATACATTGAGGGCAGGGTACAGGACTTGCTGATAGATCAGCTGGATATGAGATGTAAGGAAGACAGGAATGAGTAAGAATGACAAAAATGAAGAAAGTTAAGTTTTGGGGTGAAAACCAAGAGCTGTTTGGAATGGGCCAGAATAAAAATGAGGATGCAGGTTGAGGGAAGGAAGGGCCATAGAAGCCAAGAAAGGATGGGCTCCAGGACATAGGAAGAGGCAACTTCAGGAAAGGCGGGACAGACTGCCAGGCATGGCAAGAGAGAAGGCAAAGAGGAAGGGAATAAGGCTGCAGGGCTCTCCAGACATTCCAGCCCAAGGCAGAAGCAAGCAGAGTCCCAAGGGGTTCCCAGTTCTATTACCACTTCGATGTCACTGCCACATCTGAGTCCGAGACTTGGTGAAAGCAGAGAGAAATGTAATGGTCTTGCCACCTCCACCTTCCTCTTCCATTTCTAATAAACCTAGCAGCAGCAACCCCCTGCCCCTTAGGCAGGGCTGAACAATTGCTTTACCTCTCATTTGTGAAGGTGGATTCCTTGGCCTCCTCTTCATCTTCAATTCCATTCAGGCCCTGCAGGAACCAAAGTACTTTTAGATCACCCTTGAGATCTCTCAACCCATCTATCCCACCCGAAAAGGTCTGGGTACCCAAGCCTGAGCCTCTCCAACAAGTATTAGGCCCAGCCCCACAAGAAGGGAACTCAAAAAACACTGGCCTGCACAGCAGGATCCCTCACCTTTGGAAGAAAGGTTGATGGTCCAGAAAACAG
Organism: Craseonycteris thonglongyai; assembly: GCA_004027555.1. Taxonomy (NCBI): domain Eukaryota; kingdom Metazoa; phylum Chordata; class Mammalia; order Chiroptera; family Craseonycteridae; genus Craseonycteris; species Craseonycteris thonglongyai. The sequence goes on along the minus strand of PVKE010004992.1, from coordinate 18,259 downwards.
ACAGAGGTAGAACCTGAAATAAGAAAGTACAAGGTGAAGACTGGATTCATGAAGCCTTGAAGGGCAAAGCAAGTTCTCATCCTCCCTTCCACATAAACAGGTGCAGAATGTAAGGGCCTCCTACCTGAGCCTTATGGACCCAAACCAGCACTACTCTGTCCATACTACCACCCTCTCTCCAACAGCGCAGGTAGCACACTGGCTCCCAACACTCACTTCTTTGCTTGAGCACTGTTGGGGTAGTCCACCACCACACCACCAGTGAAGCCAGCCTTGATGGCCTGGGTTGTGATCAGCTCCAACTGAGGAGAGAACAGCAGTGAATCATGCAGGGAGGCTGGGTGAGCAGAATGCTTCCCTAACTCCCCTTAAGAAGCCAGTCTGGTCCCAGGATGCACTTTGCCTGAGATAATTGAACGTCTTCTTTATCAGACTGTTCCCAATTCTGAGTCCCCAAAAGCCACAGAGAGGAAAGTACAGGCTAGAACTAGCCATGGCATACACCTCCCTCGGGGGAAATTACAGAACAAGCAATTCTAACTTTCTAGCCTAGAGACCTATCTCCCCACTCAAATCACAGGAAATGAATTGCCACCAATTGGGAGGCAGATTCACTTATGGTATTAGTCAGGGACAACTCATCACTTGTCTTTCAGTCTGTGCCTCCTACCTCCTCCTTCATCCTTCCTATTGCATTACACTCCACAGAACAGACAACAGCTGATGTGGTTATAAAATTCAGTAATATTATCACAATACCTATGATACCATCTTATCTGTTAAGAGAAGACCGGGGAAGCTGGGATGGCTTGGCAGGTTAGGCGCTCACTGTGCAGCCCCGGGGACCGAGGATTGAATCCTGGCCCCGGCCCGTGCGGACCCATATGCTGAACTGGGGAGTGCCCCCAGTTCAGTTCTCACCAGGGCGAGACCCCAGCCCAGTTCCTGCCCTGTGCAGCCCTGCCCACCTGTGGAATGAAACCAATGATGTACAACTATGGAGACTGTTCTAGGCCCTCCCCCTTCTCTCTGTCTCAGACTCTATATCTCTCTCTCTCTCACTGTCAAAAACAATAAATAAATCTTAAAAAAAAAAAAAGAGAAGACAAACACCCCACCCCCAGATTCCACTGCTCTTCCTTAAGACACTACCTCATAAAACATGCCATGAGAGGCCACAGCCACCACTCCATGGTTCTCATTCCTTTCTTTCCCCACTAACCAGCATTAAATTCCTTGTTCTGTCATTTCCTAACAGCAGGCAGGCAGGTAAGTGATGAGCAGGACAACGGCAGTTTACCTATTCTGGGTTCCCCTGCCCTTCCCTGCACCACCAGTAGCCAAGAGGCTCACCTGCTCTGGGTTCTCAGGGTATAGCTGCAGGACGGCACGGGCTCCACGGGCCTGCAAGAAACAGAAACATCACTATCTTACACATACCCCATGGAGTCAGGACCCAGACACTCCTCCCTTCTTCACTCAGTAAATATTTACTGAGTTCCTATTATGTACAAGGCAATGTTCTTAGGGGTGGGTATACAGCCATGAACAAAAGAGATAGTGTCTGAACTTTTGAAGCTCACATTTTAATGGGGGAAGCACTTAATTTACAGTAGTGATTAAGTGCCAAAAAAGAAAAATAAATTAGGAAAAACAATGGTGACAAAAGGCTGTTAAGTTTACTCTTGGTTCAAGGAAGGCCTCTCTCAGGAGGACACTTGAACAGAGACCTGAATATAGTCGGGAGCTGGTTATTTAAACCTAGAGGGAAGAGTGCCTCAGCAGAGAGGCAAACACAAAGGCCCTCAGAACTTCAGGATTAACCCCAGTGTGTGAACAGGAGGGAATCCACATAATGCACAAGGCCAGCCAGCTGCCTGTAGGAACAACCCACCCTAGGAAAGCTGGGGGTGAGGTATGAGGTAAGGAGACTCAAGAGACCAAGGAGGGGAAAGCCGGGACGGCTCAGCGGGTTGAGCGCTCGCTTTGAGGCCACGAGGACCGAGGATCGAATCCCGGCTCCGGCCCAGGCAGGACCCACATGCTGAACTGGGGAGTTCCCACAGTTCGGTTCTCTAGCTGTCTCTGTCTCTCTCTCTATCTGTCAAAAGTAAAATAGAAATAAATATGCACTGAAAATAAAATAAAAAACAAAAACAAAAAACCTGGATCCTTCAAAAAAGTAAAAGAACTCATTTTTTAGGACTTAAATCTCAAATTATCATCTAATCCTACTAAACAATGAAAATCAACACCACCAATTTATAAAGTTAACAAAGGCTCTCTCAATGGTAAATAACCACCCTAACTTCCCACCTGAGTACCAGCAGTGGGAGGGAGGAGCAGGATTGAAGGATGTGGGCACTTTGGAAGGTGTGCTTTGTGACCTGGACATGATCTCCTTGTCCTCACTCTATGGAGTCTATGTCCCCAAACCTACTTCTGATTAAAATTCAGCACAGTAAACAGTCTGATGTTGACATCAAAGTCTTCTGCATTTCAAGGTAGTGTCAGCCCACTGAGATTGTTTAGGCTGAGGTTTCAGATAGACCACAATAAGGTCTTGCTACCCCATGCAGTCCCATCTGAATGGCCTTGCCATAGGATGCCTCTACTTTATCACTCTACCTGTGGGGCAAGGGAGGGATAGGCAGCCAGCCCAGATGGGGAGATCTCATACTCACCAGCACAGAATAAAGAGAAGAAAAAAAGCAGTACAAGCGCTTGGCAGGGATTTCCGATTTCTTATTAGCATTACAGAGCCACTGCACAGCAGAAATGCTAAAAAAAAAAAGGGGGTGGGGGGTACCTAGTCAGGAAAGGAAGCAGCACACATTGTTCCCCATCTCTTCAGGACTCAAACACCACATCCTTGATCTCCAGGTAAAACCATTTTGCTCACCACTTCCTTTCTTGGCCATGTGCAGGTCTATTTTAGGTCACTATTTTACAAAATTGGACCAGTAAGTCCAAAGAAACATTTTCTTTTATTTTTTTTTTTTTAGAGAGAGACAGAGAGAAGTGGAGGGTCCAGAGCAATCTTCACAGTTGTACGCCATCAGCTTTCAACATGGTTTCATTCTACACAGGTGGATGGGGGCCGTGCAGGGCAGGACCTGGGCTGGGGGCCTCTCCCATGGGAGGCATGCCCCGTCAAGCCAGGGGCCAAGAACCGAACTGGGGACCTCCTGCATGGGAAGCACACCCCAGTTCAGCATGTGAGTCCGCATGGGCTAGGGCCGGAATTCAATCCTTGGTCCCCGGGGCTGCAAAGCAAGTGCCTAACCTGCTGAGCCATCCCGGCTTCCCCAAAGAAACATTTTCTTAACCTTATTTCTATATGCATCTCAAGTTCAAAATCTCTGCCATCCACCTACTCCTTCCTTTCCTCTGAATCAGGAAAACATGCTTTACAGTATTTACACAAAGCCACCCATTCACTCTCCTCCAAAATCACTTCCTTCAACTGATGTCTCCATAATACTCAAATTTAAAACCTCAAGCAGTTACTATATCCTTTCTGGCACTCCCTTCCTTGGTATTGTGCACACACATCCACAGAACCCCAAACCCTGCTGGTGTGTTCCACTGTCTCCCCCCCCTTTTACTTCCCTCCACTACTTTTCTAGGTCAACACGAATATCTCAGTTGTTTCAACAACCTAACTTATCTCCCCTTTCTTCTCTTAAAATAGTATTCCTAAAATACAGATCTGATCTTGTCACTCCCCAGTTCCCCATCAACTACTAAAGCCCAAACCTCTTAGGATGGAGTTAAAAGCTTTCTAGGACCCAAACCCATAGAATCTCAACTTCCATTAAATCTCTCATTCATCCTTGTGATCTTCAGACACCTTTTCCCACCTACTTCCAAGCCTCTGTTCAAACAATATTCCTTCACTTAGAAACCCCTTCCTTGACTACTCAAATTCCTCCCAGCCTTCAAGGCCCAACCCCAGCTCCTCCTCCTTTCTCAATGTTTTCCTGTGCTCTCTTGCTTCTCTCTTCACATCTCTATTGGGTTCCACGACTCCCTAGTGCACATCCCACACTCAACTTCATGTTTAGACTGACTGGTTCATGTCTTACAGCACCTAATAAACCATAGAGAGACTTAAAAACAGGGACTAGGGAAAGCTGGGATGGCTCAGCGGGTAAAGTGCTCGCTTTGAAGCCCCGAGGACCGAGGATCAAATCCTGGCCCCGGCCCATGCGGACCCACATGCTGAGCTGGGGTGTGCCCCCAGTTCAGTTCTTGTCAGGACCTATGTGGGAGGTTCCCGGCCCGGTTCCTGCCCTGTGCAGCCCTGTGCCCACCTGTGGAGTGAAACTGCATGGAAAACTAATGTCAACTATGGAGACTGCTCTGGGCCCTCCCCCTTCTGTCTCTGTCTCTCTCTGTCAAAAATCAATAAAATAAATCTTTAAAAACAAAACAAAACAAAACAGGGGCTGTATTTTATTGCCATGAAGTCCACATGACCCTATAAAATGTCTTATGTACAACAAATGTTAAAAAAAAGAAAAAGCTTGCTATACTATCTCGTCTCTTAAAAACAAACTAAACCACTTATGAATAAAACATAAGAGACCATACCACTGGACTTTGGTTTTCCGCAGCTTAGAACATGTCACCCACCCATTACTAAAAAGCAACTGCTATCCTTGAAATGTCTTATTTCCCCCAATATAAGTGAATTCCTTATCCTAGAAGAAAATCTTGAAATCCAAAATTTTATTCACCCATATCTCTACTCTAAATCCCTACCTCTCAACCTACAATTCACAGAAAAGGTCTCCCTCCATATAATGATTGAATTATGACTTCCTCTCCTATTCTCTACCTCCACTACATTAACAAAACACTATAGGAAATACTATACAGAACAACTTTATGTTTCTAACAGTAGTTTCAGTGGTCTAAGATCCATTATCAAAGCACTATGTACATACTCAACACCTGACCCTGACACTCCAGAAAAGATTCCTAAGCTGAAGAGATTGGAGCAGTCTAGGCCACTCTCTACTGGTTCTTCCAAAAGAAGGTAACAAGATGGCAGCTGGGGCCCATAAGATGGCTCCTAGTAGCTCAAAACACCATCCCCTACTACACATACTCAAAGCAGACAAAATCTGTATCAGTGGTACCTGAACCTGGCAGTACAAAATAATCACAGGAATAGTTTTGACACATAAAAAATACATGTTTTGGAGCCTAGCTCTGACCTTATAAATCTAAAAATCACACAGGATGTGTATTTTTAAGTATTAAACTCTGCTGCACAGCCACAGGTACAGGAAGCACTGGCTTGCAGGACTAAAAGCAGAATATGAAGATTCTTACCTGATACAACCATCAAAGGAGCCTGGTCTGAAGGGGAGGCCCTGGCCCATGTCCCCCAAAAGTAGATCTCCCTCTGTGTCTCGGTCCAAGGCTGCATCTACATTGGATAAGAGTATGTGAGGGAAACAGATAAGAGGCATGGCTGCTCCATACTCAGGAGGATAGTCCATCCCAGTACTAAATAAGACATACTTACCCAGCATGGCAGGGCTGATGTCAATGCCCACCCAACAGTGCCCCTCATCTGAGAGATAATCTCCACTCAGCCCAGAACCGCAGCTGGAAGATACAATCAAACAGGGACTCAACAGTCTGAGTAACAATGATGCCCCAACACCTGGATAATTAGAACTGGGACCCAGAATCTCACCCAATATCCAACAGGTAACAGGGCTCATCCTCTGGCAGACAAAGGAGCTCCAACGCTCGCCCAGCCATTTTGGTCTGGATATCAATCATCCGAGAACTTTGAAGGCAGAAAGAAACACGAGCAAGTGGTAAAATTCTTAGCTAAAACCACACCCAGACCAAAAAAGGCCAGAGAGAAAAAGAAACAAGATGCGCTTTCCTGGTCAACAAACTCAACTAAACTATTTCAAAGTGACCCCAAATATCCATTTAATATAGCTGTTATTTTGTGGGACACAAATTATAATTGTATGTGAAGGGAACAAATCACTTACCTAATGACCAATCATTGGGTATTTTCAAATTTAACAGGCTTTGATGCTGAACTACTTAAGAACACGTTTTCTGGAAGAATTACCCACCACAGTTACTCTCATATGTAGGGATCAACAATGCACAACAAAAATCGATAGCAGTGCTGTCCATGAGAAATATAATGCAGCCACATATAACTTTCCAGTAATCACAGTTAAAATGGAATTACATATGTAAAATTAACTTTAATAGTTAACCCAGCCCAATGTTTCTAATATTTTACTTAACCCAATATGCTCGTTACTTCAACATGTAATCAACATAAAAAATCACCAATAAAATATTTTACGTTTTCTTCAACCTAAGTAATTCAAATTGGACACGTTTCAATACATGGCTGATGGCTATGGTTACCATATTGAAAAGAATAGGCCTATAGTATATCTGGTTTTCCCAAATTCGAGTACCTGTAGAATTTTCTACAGGGTAGTGTATCAGAAAGGTTTGGTCTGAAGTCTCTGCTCTACCTTTCACCCGCTAAATAACTCTGTATAACAAGTAAGTACCCTCTGATATTCAGATATTACACCAGCAGTTATGAGGATTGAGTGAGATATCGTAGAGGCAGATAGCAAACGTTCAATGAGTATTATTTCCTTCCCCTCAATGACACCAATCCCTTACACGTAGCCATGCCTCCTGCCTATTTTACCACATGCTTAAAACAAGGTGTCACATTAATCTTCCAAAGCCTTAAAAACAAACAAAAACCACGACCACTTTTCTCAATGCTGAAGTAACGGAGGCCCAAATAGTTCAGGTATTTAACTAAAGTCGACTTTACAAAAAAAGGTACCAACACAGGTCCTTCCTTCTCTCACAAATTCTAAACGCTATCAAAAGCAATACCCCAAATCAGGCCCACTTGCCGATTCCCCACCGACCACCGATGCCGCGCAACATCCAAGATCCCTTACTTGCGCATGTATTTCCGGGCTTCATTCTTGTCATAATACTGCGGGAAAGAGAAAAAGAAAAGGGGAGCACGGAGGTAAAAATCAAGACTCGGAGACCCTAGAAGGGATGCCCACGGGCCACAGGCCTCACCAGCTCTGGGGGTCCGCGGAGCTCCGGTCTACGTCGGTTAGGTGCCATTCCTCAAACATCAGCTGCACTACTTTTGGCTGGAGGTTCCGGCTTTTATATCATCGGCCCCGTGCCCGCCTCGTAATACGCATGCTCGATCCCTCTCCCCGCCTTCTGTTTATTCGATTGGCTACAGGACCTACGCGCTGTGAAAGACGCTCGCCTCCCATTGGCCAATTCACCTGAGTACCGCCCGCTATACACATCCAAGATGGCAGCCCAGCGCGATCTGAGGTGGCCGCGGCTGTTACTGTGGAGGTTATGGCAGGCCCGGGGTTCTACACCAAACCGGGTATCGGGCCTGGGCCTAGAAGTAAGGACTTATTCCCGGGGTGACGGCCCGTATTCGCGCACGGCGCTCTATGAGCTGCTCGGCGTCCCCTCCACGGCCACGCAGGCGCAAATCAAGGAGGCCTATTACCGGCAGAGCTTCCTCTACCACCCGGACCGCAATTCGGGGAGCGCCGAGGCTGCCGAGCGCTTCACGCGCATCTCCCAGGCATATGTAGTGCTGGGCAGTGCCACCCTGCGCCGCAAGTATGACCGCGGCCTGCTCAGCGACGTGGACCTGCGCGGACCTGGCGTCCGGCCCTCCAAGACGCCCGCAGCGGACCCGGGCGCGCCCCGCGCCCCGCCGCCCGCCTCTCGGACCGATGGTCGTGGTCAGGCGCCGGGCGCCAACCGCACCATGTTCAACTTTGACGCCTTCTACCAGGCGCACTACGGAGAGCAGCTGGAGCGCGAACGGCGCCTCAGGGCCCGGCGTGAGGCCCTTCGCAAGCAGCAGGAGGATCGGGCTAAGAAAGGCTTCCGCTGGGACGAGACCCGTGATACGACTTTCGTTTTACTTCTTCTCGCAATCTTCATCATTATGACATTGCGTTTTTAATAAGAGAGAGGAGAGAAGAGGAGCATTCCCCAGTCAGCTCTCAGCAAGTGGCCTTTGCTGTCTTGAACCCTTCGCCCTTCATAGTCTACCTCTGCTGGGGTCCAAAGAAGCCGTTCTTCTCCTCTTCCCCACTTGTACACAGCTTAGCCATTGGCCTGCACATCCCTCCCCACGGTCGAGAAAAGGAGGCCCTTCAATGGCCAAGAAAGAGGCCCCAAAATGAAGCGCCCTGAAAATCCGAGGGTGAAGGGTTTTCCGGAGGCCCTTGGGCGCCTGCTTTTAGAGGTGGCCTTCCTGATGTTGCCAACTTCTGGAATACTTGCTCTGGCTTTATTGTAAAGCTTTGAGCAAGGATTGTCTGCTCCTGCCCCATTTCTGTACCGTGGGGCTCTGTAACCTTGAAACATGCAATGTGACCAGTTGTTGGCTGCCAAAAGAAAAGTTCTGGGCTTGTATGAACCTTGTCTTTCTGTAAGTTACCCAAGCCACAGGTGAGACCTGATGTAGGCTAAGAATGTGATATGTAGAAACCTTGCCATTCTTCTGTGGTCAGCTGCAAACCCCACACTGTCCCTCTGTTGGTGGGCATGTGGGAGTGAGAAAGCAAGGTCAAGTGTAAGGAATGAGTGTACCTGTGCCCATACTTAATCTAACAAATGGTCTTGAAGAAGTCACTCTGTGGGCATGACAGGAAAGAGCAAATCATTTGCTCTCTTGAGATCTGTCACACTATTATCCATAGTTTTAATGGGCTCGAGGTACCGCATGCTAGTAGATTGAGTCAATAGAGTCAAATGTATTCTTGGGACAGTGTGCCTATCACCTGGGTTATTCTTTTACCAGCCAGCCCCATGGCTAACTGTGTAGCCCATCCCCTCCCAGAAATATAACAACAAACTGGGAGTTTGAGTTGTCTGTCTGTGATGACTTGCAGTACTTACTGCCAGCACCACAAGTCAAGTTGAAACAGCTGCTTGAGGCTGTGGGGAATTGGAGTTACTGGGAATATGAATGGACAAGAGAATGTGGTGGAAACTCTGTTCTTGTTCAGAGCTAACTGAGGCTTTTTATTTCTGTTTATAATTTGTGTTAAAGCAGTTGGTCAGTCATCACTTGACTGGAGGGGTAGTAGGCTGTCTTAATTCTGAGTCACTGCACATGGGGAGTGGGTGGCTGTGAGATTGTAGGTGCTCAACATTTATGCGCTGGGGCTGAGTGTAAAGCTGTGGGTAGGAAAAACCTTTACAAGAGATGTACCACAAGGGTGTGGGTCTAAGTCTAGAGTCTACAAAGTGCTTTGCTATATTAATACCAATTCCTGCATTCACACTGTTGTGTGAAATCTTTGTATAAATTGGGATAAATCCACAGCTAATTCAACTTGGGTGTCTTGGAAACTATTCTGTTCTAGCCTTGGAGATCAGGGTCAAGCTCTTAGTCATGTCTTTGCAGTGACCACATGATTCAGTAGTAAAGATTTGAGGCAACCTGGTTTGAGCGAGCTCTGTTCAGTGAGCCTTGATTTGGGGGTGGGGTATATGTACTTTGAAAAAGAACATTTAATGTTATGTTTCATATTTGAAAAACAACAGGGAAGTTCTGTTCTTTTTGAAATATAAGTTAGTGATTCTCAACCAAGGAATAAATCCACAGGTAGTTCAGCTTGGTCTCTTGGAAACCATTCGATTCTTTCCAGCATTGGAGGTTGGGATCAAGCTTTCAGTCATGTCTTTGCAGTGACCACAACATGATTCAGTAGTGAAGATTTGAGCCCACCCTGATTCAGGTCAGCTGTGCTCAGTGAGTCTTGATTTGGGGGGTGGAGCATACGTACTTTAAACAAAGAACATTTTTGTTTGTTTGTTTTGTTTTTTGAGAGAGAGAGATACAGAGACAGAGAGAGAACTGAACTGGGGGCACTCCCCAGTTCAGCACATGGGTCCTCATGAGCTGGGGCCGGGCCGGGGCTGGGATTCGATCCTGGGTCCCCGGCGCTGCAAAGTGAGCACTTAACCCACTGAGCCATCCTGGCTTCCCAACAAAGAACATTTAATGTTACTATGTTTCATATTTGAAAAACAACAGGAAAGATCTGTTCTTTTTTTAAATATAAATTACAGAAAGTGAAACTTAGTAAAATACACAAACTTGTGATTCTCAACCAAGGAATTAGGGCATAAACAGTGTCCTTGGGGCAAGATTCCATCACAGTTTCTATCAAAATGGCTTGGATTTCTTTTAGGTTTTGTTTGTAAAAACACTAGTGGTCAGTAATAGCAGGGACCTTTTGTATGGGCTCCTTGACATACACCTTTCAAGTTTGTTTTCTCTCTGTGAAGATCACAGCCAAGAACATAGAAAGTTCCAAAAGGTTTTAGGTGTGTGTAGGAGGAGTGGAGGTCCAGAATGCATGAATCATCTGGAGCATCCCAGAACATTCCATGCAGCTCCAATCAAGGCAGTAAATAAAAATTTGTTAACCAGCTAACTCAGTTCCTTAGGCCTAGAACTAGGCCCACTCTACTCTTACAGTGCCAATCTGCCTGCCTCAGGTATATTTTAAGCTAGTCTGAACTCTGAGAGACTCCACTCCTTACCTTCCCTAAATTGAGTTTGGCCTCTTTATAGAAGGTGAGATACGTGGGAGGCTTTTTGAAGGACCCTCCCCAAAACTGGTCCCCATGGTAACATTTCTCCCTACCCTGGGGAAGAGGTCCTGACGAGTTCATAGACATTAATCCCTGCCTTCTAGGAGCTGTTCCCGATTCCTGATAGTAGAGAAAGGCTCAGACAAGCACAGCTTTAGTACCTTTTTAATAGGAGATGGATAAAGGGGTCTAGCCTGTGCTAGGCTATGCTCATTGGGCTAGGGGTGGGGATGCAGTACAAGGCTGAGTGAGTAGCACACAGGTCCTAAGGGAAGACAGACAGCAAGACAGAGTCAGGGTATACATGTCTAGGCAACTGTGATACTGTCTTTGGACCTGATAAGGATTTTATTTCTCTTGAACAAAATTGCTTTTCCCTCTGTTGCCCTTTATTTATTATTGGGTGAAATCCTTTACAGATCCCAGTGCTGAGAGAGTAGGGTTTCTTGCTTCTTTCTGAGGTTCTGGCATTTTGTTCATAGGATGTACCTTGCCTGCTGTAATGGTTTTAGCATGACCCAAAACAAGCAAGATTATCCCTTTAGGCCAATGAGTTATCCATTTGGTAATTATCCTTATAACCACAACCTGAGGTTGAGGCACCAAAGTGGAGCCTAAGTGAATGGCCACCACACTCTCTTCTGGAAAAATAGTGAGGCATAGGGGGCAATGTCTTGGACCTTTAGTCTTCCTGGAAGGTCACCATATCCCATGAAGAGAGGCTGAGAGAAGGGACAGCTGGTAAGTGGTGGTGCTACTTCAATCTCTCTTGCATTCAGTTCACTAGAAAAGTAGGCTCTCTCCTAGCCTTTGCCTCCTCTCAGTTCCTCAGCCCTGTCATGAGGTCATACTGCCACATACCTATGATCAGGATCATAGGAGAAGGCCAGCCTCTCCTGCTCTCAGGCCGAGCTCATTGCCCTGGCAGCCGTAGGATTTGTGCAAAGCAGCTGACATGTCCCTCTGTTAGTGTGTTATGATGATGGTGAAACCTGAGTTGACCTCATGAACTTAAATATGCGGAGAACACTCAGTGCTCTCATCCTTAAAGAAATCAGTGCAGAGAGTTCACCATGTGTCATGAGGTTATGATGTCACCATGAATCTAGCCACTCCTTTAAGCCTGTCCAGACCTGGGGTACTGTCACTAATCTTGAGGTAGGTAGGTCCTTCCATCCTACCTTTCGCCTCTTTAGTGTTCACTCTTAGTCCTGGGAGGGAACTGTTACTAGACAAAGGACCTATTTGAGGAAGACCAAGGTCAGACCAAGATTCACAGTTCATAGGCCACAGCCAACCTGCACACATTGTTTGGCTGTAGCTGGCACAGTGTTTTAAAATAACTAACCAGTGTTCATAACTTGGGAGACTGCATAAAAATCTAGATTTCTGATGTCTCAAAAAATGAGAAAATGTGCTGCCATTGAGCTCACTCACATAACTATGTTATTGCCTGAAGGAAGCTATAACATCTCCTTTTAGATAGGACATTTCTCCCCATTTCACTGCACTCCCACCAACCAGAGGGGAAATGTAAAAGGCCTTAATGCACATACTTGCACCATTTTTCTCACAATAGAGAAGTATCTCTATCCTATGTCTATCCAGAGAGAAAATTTTGAAAAAGGACCATGTATTTCCTAAAAACTGGGAGGGTGTATTTCTTTGTGGAAATGAACTGATTTGCATCTGTGATCTTGGCCCCTGTAGGCATTTGAGTTTGCAGATCCAAGTTACATCATTTTTAAAAAGCCCACACTTTATGCAGGGAGACAATGTGAATCTTATTTTCATTGTGCGACAAGAAGAATCTTTGAAAATGTCTACAGCAGTGAGTGGTAAGGTCCTAGTCAAAGCCATAAGGCCTCTGGTACAGTAAAACCAATTTCTGCACTCAATCTTCTGTAAAATCCTGTGTACATTGGGATAAATGCATAGCTAGTCCATCTTGGTCTCTTGGAAACCATTTGATTCTCTCCAGCCTTGGAGGTCAGGGACAAGGTCTTAGCCATGGCTTTGCAATGACCACACTGGTAAAGATTTGAGCTCATTCTGGTTCAGGCCTGCTTAGGTCAGTAAGCCTTGACTGGCAAACAAAACAAAACATTTAATGTTATGATTTATATTTGGAAAAAAAGGGGGAAAGTTTAGGAAAATACATAGAAGCTAGTGATTCCTAAACAAGGAGATTCATATAACACTTTCTTGAGGGCCAGGAACTCTGTTTTTATCAAAGGATGGGACTTTATTTGCACAACTTCGTTTTTGGTTTATAAAAGCACTGGTGTTAATAGTTGGCTCCTTTCTCATGGGCTCCTTGATATAGACCAGGGGTGTCCAACTTTTTGTCTTCCCTGGGCCACATTGGAAGAGGAGGGGTTATATTGGACCATGTGTGGAATGTACTGACACTGGTGGTGGCTGATGAGCTAGGAAGAGGATCACAAAGAAATAATGTTTTGAGTTTTCAAGTTTATGTTGGGCCACATTCGAGGACTTCCTGGGCTGCCGATGTGGACCCTAAAGTTTGTTCTCACAGAGGATTATAGCCAGGATCGTTCACTGGGACCCCAGAACCTGGGAATAAAAAGTTTAGGTTTCAAGCAGGAGGAGATCCTTGCCTGGAACCTTCCAGAACATTCCATGTACCTTTGGGGCAGGAGGGGAGCGGGGGATAAAGTTTACTGTCCAATTCTAACCTTCCCATGGCCCAGAACTAGGCCCACTCTGGTGGTATCAGTATCCACCTGCCTCAGTCTTTTTAAGGCTGGAGCTGAACACTGAGGAGCCTTAGTCCCTACCCCCTCTAAAACAGTCTGAGCTGAGGAAGGTGAGGTATGTGGAAGGATTATTGAAGGAGACCCCATCCAGTTCCATGGTAACATTCTCCCCTACCACTTCCCTGTCCCTTCATTGCCTGTTTGTTTTTTTCTTTTACCTGCCCTGGGGCGGGGAGGCTAAACTTTTCTGCCTTCTATAGGCTGCTCCCCAATTCATAATAGTGAAGGAAGGCTCAGACCTGCCCAACCTTAGCCGCTTTTCTTCTTTTAGTTATAAACAAAAAACCCTAGAAGCATGATCAGGAATAGAAGGCCAGGGCAAAGGGGGCTCAGCCTTCCCCAGGCTGTGCTTAGAATTCCTAAATTCTCCCAGAACCATTCTGTCTTCTGTCATCTCAGGCAAGCACCCTGTGGTCCCGGTGTTCCTCAGCCTCCAGCAGCTTAAGTACTAGCAGTGAGGAGGGTAAGAGAAGCAAGGCCAATGTGGGATGGAAGTTCTCATGTTGGCACTATCAGTTCTTTGACTGTGCCCCCATGTGGTATATCTGCACAAGAAGGGTTCTCAAAAGCTCAAATGGGCCAGTCCCTCCAACTATTGCCTAAATCTCTAAAGATCCCATCAAATAGTCACTCAGGTGCTGCTCACACACTTTAGGGATGGGGACCATCTACCCAATAGCAGCCCAAACTTAGCCTCATGATTGAGCCAAAATCTGGCTCTCTGTGGTTTCCACCCACAGGTCTTGGCTCTGACCCCTTGTTCTACATGGAGCAGTCCTTTAGAGATTCAACAACTAAATATCACAGGCATACCGTGAACAGATCCCCCAACTGTTCCACAGGGCACCTAATCCTTTTATCATTAACTCTAAAGGCACTATTTTGGGGGTCCCTATTACAGTGTAAAATTTAAGTGAAAAGTTGAGCCAACCCAACACTTCCCTCTTTCTAGATGGTCATATTGCTGGTAACATGGACCAAAAATACATTAGCTTCTACAGCACTCTGTCCACTCTTATTTGCAAGATCTTCCATGCCTCCCTGCCAAACTATCTTCTCAGACTTGACCTAAGCTGATTCAGAGCATGTTCCTGCTCTCCTACCTTATCCCACACTCATCAGCCATGCTGGCCACCTAGTGTTTACTCTAGCTGAAGACATACCTTCAACGCTACAGAATCCCCTCTATCGTTCAGTGGTGTGGTCATTTGGCAGGCCAGAGAAGGAGCAAGGTACCATCCTGACTGGGCTTACAGAAGACTCAAGAAAAGAAGGTGCGTAAAGAAGCAAAGTGTGCTTCTGGCCAGAAGCATTGGAGAGTTAAGAGTTAGAAAGATTCCCATGGGTTGGTAATCAGGGACTTCATGGAAGAGGCAGAAGCAGTGCTAAACCTGAAGGAGAGCTGGGCTTTGAGAGGGAGGGCATCTGACAAGTAGGAAGCACAGGAGCTGAGATGCAGAGTCTGCAACAGCAGAATAACTGGTTAAGGGAGCAGAGAGGAGTCGGGCAGCAGCAGCATCCTCATCATCACATTTATTGACGGCCCCTGGGAGGCGGGGCTGGGGACAGAACATACAAAGACAAGGACCTGCCCTCAAAAAGGTTCCATTCTAAGGAGATGGGACAGAAAAATACAGAATGGTCTTTCCTGGGGATGGCCCAGTCTCACCTGTGCAGGTCAGAAGCCCCTGGCCTACCTTACCCCAAGGTCTGGAGCATTGAGTGGGACACATAATAGCCCAAGGGCCATGGTGTCCCTGACCCTGCAGCTGGGGCTTGATCACCTGACTCCGAGGGGGTGGGCCCCAAGACTGGGAGAAAGGTAGGCTCAGGACATGATGGAAAACACTCCTATTGGTCTTGGTATTGTGCAAGCCCAATGGAGTGATGGTGCGATAGGCCCCTAGGCAGGGTCCCTTGGTGAAATCAGGAACCTTCCCAGGTCCCCATGAGTTAAGTTCTTTCACCAGGGCTTGCCAGTTACCCAGGAGGCCCCAACTGGGGGCCAAAAAAAGGCAGTTTCCTCAACCTCAGAGGCATAACATCGTGCCCACCCCACCCTCAGCCCTCTCTCTGGGCATCTTCAGGTGACCCTCCTCCCCAGCTCAGCCTCCAGGGCCAAGGCCTACCTGAGGCCAGGGGGAGGGGCCTGCCCCTCCCCCAACCCAGGCAGTTGGGGAGGAGGAGGAGTCTCGCATCAAGTTTGTCTGGGCCCCCCATTGGGGGGCCATACCCTGGATCCTACCGGTGGGGGGGCTCTGGCTGCGAGGGCCTAGGGCTGAGCAGAGGGGCTGGGCCAAGGGGACACCCGGGGGAGCCCTTCAGCGGGAGCACTGGGCGGGAGTCCAAGGGGGGCAGGCTCCGGGGCACTGCTGCTGGCCCCCGGGCAGCCCCAGTGGGCAGGACAGCTGCAGCAGGGAAGGGTTTGGGAGGATCCACAGCAGCAGTGGGGGCTGGCTGGGCAGACCGCTCCCGGCGCCGCAGCAGCTCCTGTAGCTTCTCAGCCTGGGTCCGCCTCAGGTGGGCCAGGGCACGGCCTCGCTGGAAGGCTGGCAGGAAAGCCTCCAGGCTCTGCTCCCCCAGCAGCAGCTGCTCCATCTGCTCCTGGGACAGGAGGAAGGGACAGTTTGGGAGTAGCACAACCAAAGACTAAGGACTGACTGGTCCTTTCCCTCTCAACTCTGAATCCCTTCCATTGGTGTCCACAGCTAGGGGACAAGCCACCTGAGGTTCAGTCTGGACCTGCCTCTGTCTTGCTGAGTGACTGCAGACAAATGTCCTCCTCTACTCTCAAGCCTGGATTTCTTTAGAGATGAGGCAGGACAGAGATGGAGACACACCTGAAGTAGACTAGGTATCATGGAGGTCAGGGCCAGGGCCCCTCTTTCTCCACCTCCGTTGGCTTGCTGAGTACTGTGCATCCAACTCAGCACTGACAAGTCTGTCCCAGGTCCTCTGCAGACCCACCCTATGCTGCCCTGAGACATTCACAGGGGAGCTTTGGGGAAGAGGAGTTGGGATGTCAGAGGTGGGAAGAGGGGACTCTGCTGTCCAGTGAGGACAGCAATGCAGTGGGCTCTCCTGGGGGCCTGGCACTCAGGACAGACTTTCTGGAGGAGGAGCTCAAGCCTGCAATGTAAGAATGAAGAAGGGGGATGATGATAGGATGGGTCTCTCTCCCTGTCCCCAGGCCCAACCCCCTCTCCCCTCACCTCAGCCTCCTGCTCAGCCTCTTCCAGCTCAGCTTGCAGCCAGCCCAGTGCACAGTGGGGGCTCCAGCGATGCATGCTCTCCTCTGAAGGCCACAGAGGGACAGAGTGAATAGCCTCTGCTCTCAGGGCCTGTCACCCAGGCCAGACAGGCCAGAGCCTCAGGGCCCAATCCTGACCCTCACTGATCCTGTGCTTCCCTTCCCTCTCTGGGACCTCAGTTTCTATACCCAATGTCCATGAACTCTGTGCACTTCCTCGTGAGGTTCTACCCCCAGTCCTAGTGCAAAAGAGGCAGCTGTGTCTCCTAGAGCTCCCCAGACCCTTGGGTATTGAACCCCCTTTTTTTCCCACTGCCCAGGTCCCCCTCCTTTGGCCTCTCCAACCCAACTCTGCTCACCAACTGGTCACTTCCCCAACTCAGTTTTCCAGGAGCAACACTCCTCAAACTTGCCAGGGAAATAGGTCTGCCCAAGTCACACCCTTCAGAGCCTAGCACTTCCCAGGCCAACCAGCCAGACTGCCAACTGCTCCCCACCCCAGGTGGTTCTCCCAGCTTTCCCCTCACCAAGTCGCTGCAGCTTGTCTGCACAGCTCTCAGCCACCTCTCGAAGCTCCTGGTACTTGATGGCCAGGGCAGCCCGACCCATCTCCAGGCGGGGCCGCAATGCCAGGTTCTCCTTGGCTAACGCATAGTTGGAGGCCAGGCATGCCTCTCGCTCCAGCTGCAGGCCTTGGAACTGCCACCAGAGAAGAGCCAAGAGGCACATTCAGTGTGCCCACGACCACCTACTGCCACCCTGGGCAATAGTGCCCACAGGCAAAACCAAAAGCACCCCAGTCTCAGGATGGCAAGCCAACAAGTGGAGGGACTACAAGAGGCCCAGACAGGGTTTTACGTGGAACTTCCTCTCTGGGCCTCAGTTTCCTGTTCTATCAAAGTAAGCTAAAACAGCTACCTTATTTATAGGGCTGTGGTGAGACTGAAGTGAGGAAAACTATGAAGGCCTCTACAAATGTTAGTTAATTTTTAATTTTTCAATTAATATGTCTGCTCAGGTCCCTGAGGAGTCCCCCTCCCTCCTCTGTCCCATTTTCCATGCATGGGCAGCTTCCCTCTCATTCCAGGCCTTTGTCTGCTTCCTCCTCAGGTGTTTGTGCGGGAAAATACTCCCACCCCTGCTCTGACTCTCCAGAGTGGTCTTCACCCTGTCTCTGCATAGTACCCCCTCAAGCCACCCTCTCTTCTCTTCATACCCTTCCTTCTGCCCTCCAATGGAATCCCCACACCCCCCAAGGAATACACACCCCCTTTATCTCCCCAATCTCCTAGCACCTGCTCCCAGCTTTCCTTCTCTTATAGAAGCCAGCCCCCCCCCCTTTTTTTTTCTTTCCTGGCTCTGGAGAATGCTTTTTCCTTGTTTCTAGGAGCACCCAGCCTCCTCTTACAGCCCCCCTGGAAAACACACTACCCTCCATCTGTCCCCTGTATGATGCACATGCCCCTCATGTCTACCTCCCTTCAAAACACACTTTCCATTTCTCCCCCCCCCCCCCCCCCCCCCCCCCCCCCCCCCCCCC
>PVKE010004991.1:0-61374 GCA_004027555.1 Craseonycteris thonglongyai | reverse complement strand
CCTATGGACACACTCAATAGCTTGGTGATTGCCAGAGGGAGGGGGAGGAGGGGGGAGGGAGAGAGGGAGGGAAGGTGGGAGAGGGCACCAGCATTAAGGGCTCCTTTAAGCTTCACTCAAGGATGTGTTTAAAGGTGCCTTTCTGAATAGCCTGAGATCTTGCCAAACTTTGGTGGACTATTCTCAACACCTGGTATGTGGCTCAAGATGGCTAAAATATGAACTTTTGTGGTTGAAAAATATTTGTCTCTTTGTAATTCAATATATGGGGTCTTCAGAAAAATATTCCTGACTTTTACACTACGACAACTTGAGTTTAAAATTCACAGTAGAGCTAATAGTTAAACAGCATTCAAAACAGATTTATTAAAGTTTAGGACCACGTTATACAACTTTGCATATCATATTCTTCTTTCTGACTCTATAACAAAAGGTGGCTACCATATATGTGAGGAGGTGAGCTGTTCCCCTGGGCTCACAGAATTTAAGAACAGCCCAACTTTGAGATGAAAATTCACTGCTTACAAGCAGGAAGATGATTTATAGCATACCTGTAATCCCAGTTATTAAAGTTAAAATGTTTAATACAGCACCTGGACTTTATAAAAACTGTGCTATAGATGGAACCCAAATTGTTTAGCAATACAATCATAACGGCTTATGTCCTTTTTAAAAGAAGTTTGCTTTTGAAATTAAATTACTGTTTGATGCTTCCCAAAGTTGATTTGTGGGTAGGGGTCTAGTCTGAGAGAAACCTGCTTTTATTTTTGAGTGATCACAACATGAAAGAAACATCTTTTTGCCTCCTTTGGCTTTTTTTCTTTTTTTCTTTCAACTTACTCAAAAACATCTAAACCTTAGAATATCAGTTGGTCCTTGTAGGTAAGCTCGATGAAAAAAGCAAATTGGAAAAAGTTCTCCAAAATTTAATGAAGTGGTTTGAAAATGCCAGACTACGTATATGAAATAGGAGTCTATAATGGCTAAAACAATAAAGATTTTGGCCCAGTTTATTACAGCAAATCAAAAGGTTTGCCATCAGTTAGTTATTCCATAGCTACAAATGCTAAAACAATCAGTTAACATAGATAACTGGTCAACTTGGACTTTTTTTTTTTTAATTAAACAGAATACTGATTGAAATGGTTGTTGGACAGATTCTTTTCATGTGTCTCTGGCTTTCTCTGTGCCCTGTAGGTCAAGAATCTTGTGTAGAGAAAAACTACAGGGCACCGAGTAACTTATGTAGATAATACATGTTACACTGAACCCCAGTTCTTTAGTTCACTGGATACGGACTCAATAGAAGTTCTAGAAAAATAATTAATACAGAGAAATGGACCTAGGGAATTCTTTGGATGCCAGTTAGTTTTCTTTTGCATAATTGACTCCAATTTTGTCAAATTCATATGAAATAGATTTTGATATAAATAGAATGATAGGAACTAGTTCTGGCCAATTAATTTTCAAAAAGTTTTCTCTGTTTTTGCCTTTGTTCATAACCCTTTATACAATAGAGTCTTTATTTCTTGTTTAGGATCATTCAGGGCTCTGGGCCATAATTCTGAACTTGAGTTCTTTTTCAAAACACCATATGTGTGTTTAAAATGTAGGTGACTGGGGGGAATGTAGACTATTTCCAGGGTACAGGCTGAGACTTATTGTGGTTTGGCTTTGTTTTTATATGTTCTATGATACAAGTTTGTTTCCATCTCGTTTCCTTCTTTCCTTTAAGAATGGGGGATAGTATACAAATAATTGTATGTACCACTAAAAGAAAGATGCTTTACTCTAATATTATTAGTGTGTCTATCTTTATACTTCAATTTTATAAGTAGCATAATCAGTTTTACCAATATTTTATTTAGCTTAACAAATCATATTCCACCTATCAAAGCCATCTATTAAGACATGTACTTATGAAAGTACACAAAATCTGAGAAATACCTAAATTAAAATTTTGTTACCATTGTCTGTACAGCTGCAGTAGAATGTGTTCTCATCACCAACAAGGTTTTATTGATTTATTTTTGCAGAAAATATAGATCCCAAAAGAGTTTAGGGCAAAGTGAGTAGCATGATAATGATGCAGAGTCTTCTGATTAGAGATCTGTTGACTCCTCACCTGAGATTCCACTTGAAAAACTACCTATTGACAGAAGGCAACCAGCCTATCAAATTAGCAGAGAGCGGTAGACCTGAGAAGGCTGGATTTCCTCCTTGTCAGTGGGCTCCTATCAACAGCATTCATCCCGTAAATATTGAGAGCTGGCTCAATGGTAGACAGGCGCTGGGTACTGGGCATATGAGGTTAAAGAAGACATCATTCCTACCTTCCAGAACTTACAGAGGTGCTGCAGGAAGAAAGGGTGAATGGGTGACTAAGTGCAGGCAAGTGGGTAAACCACTATTGAATATTGTTGCTTAGGAGTTAGGGCATTGACTTGGGGAAGAAGTACACACACACACACCCCTACCTGGCCTAGCTCTAATTCTAAACATCTTTGCACACATGAATCATAGTGTTCTTCAAAATGCAAATCCACGCACATCATCATTGCCACTCCCCTCTGATTAAAATCTTTTGTGGTTTTCCACTCCTTTGAGGATAAACACAGAGCTCCTTAATACGGTGGCTTGTAAGTCCCAGCTCCAGTGTCGCCCTGAATTACTCCTCCCTCTCTGGGTTTCAGCCATGCAGGCTTATGATTTTTCTGAACAGCTTTATTGACATATAATTTATATACCATAAAAGTCACTCTTCATCTGTTTTAAGTGTATAATTCGAAAACCTCTAGTACATTTATAGAGGTAGCCAAAGAATCACCACAATCTAAGTTTAGAACATCTCCATCATCCTAAAAGATAACTCATATTCAGTGATAGTCCTGCTTTTATCTCAGCCCCCAGCAACCACTATAATCTAATTTCTGTCTTTATAGATTTACCTTTTCTGGACATTTCATATAAATGGAATCATAATATGCATCCCTTTATAACTGGCTTCTTTCACTGAGCATTATGTTTTTGAGGTTCATTCATGTTGTAAACATGTATCTGTACTTCGTTTCTTTGTATGACAGAGTAGTATTCTATCATATGGATACACCATATTTTGTTCATCTGTTCCTCAGATGATAGATATTTGCATTGTCTCTATTTGGGGGAGTATTATGAATAATGCTACTTGTGAATATTCATGTACAAGTCTTGTGTGCATACGTATTTTCACTGCTGCTGGGGATGCCTAGGAGTGCAATCGCTGGGCCATATGATGTCTATGTTTAACTTTTTAGAAAAAAACTGTTTTTAAAAGAGCTTCAAAATTTCCAGGATTTTATATATTCCCACCAGCAATGTATAGAGTTTCCAGTTCTCCACAGCTTTGTCAATGCCCGGTATAGCCATCCTTGTGGGTGTGAAGTTGTCCCTTATTTGGTTTTCAGTTGCATTTCCCTAATGACTAACGAAATTTAACATCTTTACACGTGTTTATAGGATTTTGTATCTTTTTTAGAGAACTATTCAAATCATTTGTCCATTTTTACTTGAACTATCTTTTCATTATTGAGTTGTAAGAGTTCTTTATATATTCTGGATATGTGCCACTTATTGGATATATGATTTGCAAATATTTTCTCCCATTCTGGGGGCTGTCTTTTCACTTTCTTGATGGTGTCTTTTGAAGTGCAGTCGTTTTTAATTTTTATTAACTCCAACATCTGTGGTTTTTTTTCTTTTATTCTGTTTGCTTTTGATGTTAAAAAATACTTGCCTTCCTCAACCTGGCTTGTTTGTACTCTGTCCCTTGCTGTAACTTCCCTGTCCACGACAACCTTTGTGTATTCTATTCCCTCAGCCTAGAACACTTTTTATTCCCTCTTCCTCACCTATTAACTTGAATCCATCCTTCAACTCTCAGCACAAACATTACCAATTCAGAAAAGTCTTCCCTGACCACTTCAGTAGGTCAAATCCCATCACAGTAATCCAGGTCATAAGAAACTCTCTTCCGTAGCACTGACCCACACACAGATTTTCATTTGTCTGGATGACAATTTCATGAATAGTTGTCTCTCCCACTACACTTTAAGCTTCTCAAAAACTTGACTGATCTGATTTTGCTTACCATCATATCCCCCACTCCTAACACGATTCTTGGAACATAAGTGGTAATAAATATTTGTTGAATAAATGAATAAATAATAAAGGAATGCCTTAGATTTCACTGAGAAAGTGTCATTTGAACTGGATCCTAAAGGACAGGGTAGGAGTTTAGCAGGCAAAAAAAGGCAGGGCATCCATGTTGCCACAAATGGCAATATCTCATCTTTTCTTATCCATATGACCTCACTCGTAGGTGGAATATAAAGCTGAAAGGAACAAAGAAACAAACGTTCATGGACACAGTCAATAGTTTAGTGGTTACCTGAGGGTAAGGGGGGAGGGCGGAAGGAGGGAGCATCAGATATATGATATGGTGATAGAAAGAGAACTACTCTGGGTAGTGAGCACACAGTGTGATACAGAGACAATGTCATGTAGCATTGTACACCCGGAACCTATGTAGTTTCTACCAACCAGTATCACCCCAATAAATTTAACAATTAATTAAAAAAAATCAGAATTCAAGGCAAGGTGGACACTTACAGGCAGAAAGAATAAGCACATGCAAAGCTGTTAGGAAATGGTAAGGGACAGTGACGGGGTCAGGCCTGATGAGAAGTTCATTAAGTGGAAGAATGCCGTGTGCGGTGCCGTGTGTGCACCTGCGGGAGGGGTATGCCACTGTGCAGGGACTGGCGGAAGATAAACAGATGGACGTCCAGCTGTAGATAGGAGAGTAACTGGCAGCAGTTTGAGGAGTGGGAGAGCCTATGGATGTGGGAAGAGGTTCACAGTATTCTGGGGCTCCTTCCTTCTCTCCTGTACCCCAGCATCTTGAGTCCACTAATGGGGTGTGTTGTACCTCCCAGAATTTACAACAGTGTCAGAGAAGAATCCAAAGTAGTCCCTCTTTACAGGGGACATTTAGGTTTGCAAGGCTCTCTGTAACGCCCAGATTACAACCTGAAGGAACCAGGGTGCATCCCCAGCTGGGAACAAGAATACTCACGTTAGTCTTGACTCACTCCAAATTCAGGGTTCAAGTCAGTGAACATTGCAGCTTACAGGTGGCAAACTTAGATGCGTTTTAACGTGAGAGCAGGATTCCTTCAGCCATTCTAATGAGGAGCTTCAGTGATAACCAGGAAGTTGAGCTCTGAGAGCAGTACTCTGCATACACTAGTCTCCCAGAACAGACTGGCTAACGGCAGTCCGTGGAATAATTTAGGGAATCACATATTTCCACTTGCTGGATTTCTTTTTTAATTACAAAAATTGTGACTTTATAGCCTCTGTAAAAATAAAAAGATCATGTTTGCAAAATTTGTAATCCTTTCCATTCATACTCTAGCAAGAATATTTTAGGTTTACCTTCTTAACTTGGATCCAGTTTGTTCATTGCAATGATTTATTTATGTTTTGGTTGTTTCTATTGGCACTTTAAGGATTGGATTCTTAAGGTGCTTAACATGAAATAAACTCATAGCCCAGCAAAAAATTTAAAACCAGATATTCACAGTGAAACAGGGAGAACTTTGAGATTCACAGATTCATGCTAAGCTTAGGATGAAATCAGAACTGTTGCAGTGAAGTCTCTGTGTTGGAGTCTGAGTCTGTGTGTATTAATTTGCCTTCTTTCACTTTTGTGATGGAAAACCCCAAAAACTACAAAACAAACACAATATGGTTGACCTCACTTCCTGACATTAAAGGTTTCCATCCAGTCGCTAAATATTTTTTCTGGTTATTGTTCTTGTTGCCTATCCTCATCTATACTTTATGAGGCTATTCTTCCCCTAAGAAATTCAACCCTTCTCAGATTTGATAGCTAATTTGGGAGGTATAAAACAGAGACTCTGCTAATAATATCTATGTAACATTTTATTTCTGTGTTTTCTTGTGATTTCTCTTGCTCTTGAACTGAGTTATTTGTTCTACTTTTGTTCAAAATAAATATTTCTGCAGATCTTCACAGGTTTACATTTAAAAAATAATGCTCTCTAGATATTGTTCCAGGCCTGACAGTTCATAAATTTTAGGCTAATGTTTTTAGCCTTAATTTATAGTAAAAATAACTCAGTGTCGATATCTTAGTCATGATTTAAAACTACTATCTTTTATTTTTAATATTGTTGAAAAATGATTTCCTTTATTTGCCGTCATTCCAGTTTATTTCATTTACGTGAAACCTAAATGCCAGACATGCATTTTCCATTCTGGCCACTTGAGGGAATCAGACTTTAGAAATGGCAGATAATTTAGATCTTTATTTATTTCAAAAGGTACGAGAATAAATATTTATTTGTTGATAAACTGGCTCTAGTGTTGCCTAGACATCAAGAAGATCACAGAGCCCAAGTTCTGAAATAAATTACTCTTTATATGCTTTATATCCAGGTGGAAAAGAGGAAGTGGTGATGAATGGGAGTTCTGGGAGGTACTAAGTGAGGGCCCCGTGTACAATTTATGATCAGCACTCTTGGACTTCAGAATGATTAATACCGCCAATTCTCACTGGAATAAGAGCTGTTTTAGCCCAGGAGAGGACTGTATATTACTGTTTATAGAAGCAGATAACATCAAAGTAACCCACGGCTTGTGTTAAGCAAATACAAAATTCTGGGTCAACGCAAATTAATCCTAAAGGAGTAACAGAAAGTTCTTAATGACTGTGAGATCTATACATTATCACTTTTCATTCAAGTGGTGGAAAATGGTACAACTATTGATGAGATCTGCAACTGGGCCCTCTAACTGCCTGTGCTAACAGCTGCATAATAACATATTCTCCAATAAAGGGCCTTATTATCTGTACATCTGTAGTTTGTTAATGAAATGTCGAAGTCTATGCAATTTAAAATTACATTCAGGAGCTTCTGAACCATTTTAATATTATGTTTCACAACAAAAATGCAGCAAATCACATTATCCTTTTTATATTCTTACACTTTAAGTGGTTGTGTGGATGGATGAATTAAAGACTTCTCTTATCTGCATTATACAAAACAGATGTTATTTCAAGGTCATATCATAGAGAAATTTTTTTCCCCCAAATTATGTTACTCAGTGAAAAATTATACATACCTTTGGTTTTATGAAAATGGGAAATTTATACACAAAAGAAAAATATATGCAGATATTAACTCTAATATGTAAATGTCTCATGTGCACAATTTTTAAAATGTCTTGGAGACTTTTATTACATTTCAAAGAACTGTGGGTAAAATGTTTCTTAGCAAACATTTTTATTTTTTTACTTTAGTTCTTCTTATTTTTCAATTACAATTGATCAGCTAACATTTTTATATTTTTCTTTCTATATAGTTGGCCTTTTCTTTCACACATTTTTAACCCCCCAATCCAAATTTTAATTATTTCATTGCCTCTTTTGGATTATATCACGTATCCGTCTTATTACTTATTTCTGAATGAATTACAGAACACCAACTCTCTTCAGATAAATACAGTAATTAATTTAAACTTATTAAAATTAGCTTTACATCTTCCACCTGATATAAAGTAACGTTTCCCTTTTCCCCTACTATTTCAAACTTTTTACCAATTTCAAAAAGGTAGAAATTTAATTGACCTGAATTTACATCCTTTACTTTCTTGTACAGATTTTGCTAAAAGTTGAAACAGATGATTCGTAGCCTGGATAATTTGCTAATTACTTAATCCAATCTCTAATAATTAAGTTGATTTCCTTTGGAAAACTCATAGGAAAATAAATTAGTCAATGAAATTACTCTGTAGTGAAATACATTATTTAAATATTTGAAGACTGTTTCACTTAAATCAGTGGCTTGAATTCAGATTCCCAAGATTAGGATTTGATCATAGGTTTTATTACATAATTTAGGGCAAAAACATTCTCTTATTCTAAATAATAGCAGAAGAAATTATATTATCCTGATGAAGTCTTCATATACTTTTATTATGCAGTGTTTACTGACTGTGTGTGTTTCCAACAAGTTACATAAAGTTAGGACTTATATTCTGCCTACTCAGGAGCTAGTCCAGACTTCACTACCCCTGGTTTGAGCATTCAAAAAGCAGTATCTACACCCTGGCTGCTTACACTTAATATGGCTACATGCCATTACAGAATCACAAATATATGCCGTTTCTGGTGTGGTTTTTAATATTTAAATGTCTTATGTACACATTTAAAAAGAATCTTGGGGGTTTTGAATACAATTCAAAGAACTGTGGATAAAGTTCTTGTACACTTAAGTCATAAGTCATGATGTTATCCCATTAAAATGTTGACATCCTTTCTCTTGTAGGCCCCATTATTAGTGTCGAGATCCAATTCTTGAATATGGTTCTAATGACTGACAAACAACTTAATCAGCGTAGACAACCAATCTAACCCTTTCAATGGCATCTTGCTGACAAAGTGTTATTTGTACATGAATATGCTCTTCGGTTGTGTACCATTTTATGTTAAAGCCATTTCATTGGGTTTTTAAAATGGAATGAGCCAATTAGGAACCCCATTGAACAGATGAGAAACCTGAGTCCCAAAGGTCCAAAGTCAAGCCTAAGTCACTGAGTCTAAGGTCAAACAGCAAGTCATTGTGCTTCAGGAACCTGTGAAGATACAATGTCACCTACTCAGGGATTCCGTTTCAGTGAAGCTCTTTTCAAAAGCCCTGTCTGGATAACAGATTATTTCAGCATACCTATAAGCATCATTCATGTTAGGTAAGTGAATCAGCCCTGAGAACTTCGATCGGGCTGTGATCACTGTTGGTGAAGAAGTTCCCACTGAAAAAGCAGTGCATGTATTTCACTACAAGGATAATGGGGTTTTTTTGTTTGTTTTTTGTTTTGCTTTTGTTTTGTTTTACTGTTATTTTTTATATGCAGGAAGAAAGGAATTCATTCAAATTATCTACTGACTTTTTTAATAATTAAAACCTTGTATTTATATATACATATTTATGACTGTGTAAATTTCTAAGCCAGTATCTTTAAGTAATAGCACTTTACCTTCAATTGTGACACCATAATTATGTCAGCTGTTTTCAAGTGTTTCTTCCATTATTCCCTTGTGTGTGTGTGTCCCCCCCCACCCCCACCCCACCCGCCAAATGAATACCTTGGTTTTGTTGGTTTTTTTGTTTTTTTTTCTCTTATAGGAGGCAATGAAAACACTGCTCCTTGACTGAACTAGTGTTCAATGCCGGATGCTGTTATTAAAATGGAATTTATTCAACCTCTGGTTAGAATTTGCAACTATTACTTTTCTTGGGTTCCTATCAGTCATTTTAAAAAGTACTAGCCACTTGGGCTACCCTAACCGTCAAGAGTTTATAGCAACTGTAAATCTATTAAGCCACAATTTGCACGTAATAAAATAAAACAGCAAGCAGTTAAACCCAAGGCTCGACTCTGAGCTGCCGAACATTTTGCAGGAAAAGTCACTGAAATTGCTTCTGCTCCTGCTCTCTCTGCCTTTGAGAAATTCAATCACGCTGATTGAGGAAACCTGGAGAGAGTTGGCTGTTCCTTCCTCCAGTTCATAATTGCCCGGTAGACCATTTAATCATCTGTAGATGAAACAAAGCTGGGGCTGCAGAGGCCGGAAGCAGAGGCCTGAGCTTATCAATTGCTTCCTACCCACCCCGCAGAGCCTGCACCCATCTCTGAGCCCGCCTGCTGTCAGGCAGGGGAGCTGCAGGCCAGCGGCCTTCCTGAATGCCTTTATTTTATTACAGTACCGTGCACACCAGCCAAGTTTTTAAGAGCTGAGTGCGGAGCAGAGAATGAAGTCTTTCTCCTTGCTGGAGAATGCAAGATGGGCATAGATAGCCTAGCAACACAAGAGCTAGCTGGGTGACCCATTCGACAAGAAGAAATTCAAGAAATCCTGGTGTTGGCGAAGCAAGACAGTTGTCTTCCTCTGCATGATGGTCTGCAAATGCATTTCAAGATCAGTGTGACAGACATTGACACTACAAATATTATCTGCAATATAAACAAATAACCAGGTGCTTATGTGTGCATATCTTGGTACCCCACCGCGAAAGCGGAGTTTTTGGTTAGCGGTGGGCTTTGTTGGCCCACGTTGGTGGCTGACCCTCTAGCCTAGAACACAAAAGGTCTGGTCAGAAGCCACATGCCAACTTTTATTAAGTAAGAAAAGGAGACAGGCTGGCAAGTGGAGACAGTGAGAACCAGACAACCTGATACATCATACTAATTGCCTGGGAATATTAGCCTTTTGCAGAGACACAAAATTCGTTTCCTCCTGAGCGCAGACATTGTGCCCAGCGGCACCAGCCCCACAGGTAATTCTGTGAAGTGCTCCTGCACCGCGATCCTTCATTTTAAGAATAGACGTGGGTGAACGCTATGTTTACAAAAGAAATCCACGAAGAATAGTTCCATTGTTTGGAGCTGTCCATTTATTAGAAAACTATCTCCTTTTTTGGTTTTGGTTTTTGTTTTTGTTTTCTAAGTCTTTTTTTTTTTTATGTCAGTGGGAAATTTTTAAGGAATTTTTATTCTCAAAAAACACTCACTTCTGGCTAATGTGTGCCAATTAAGTTCTATTCATTGAATCAACAGTTTTCTGTTACCTGTTCCTTCAGGTAGAACAGAGTCTGATAGCCCTGCCCTTTCCCAGGCTTCTGCGCAGGGACCTTTGCTGCCCGCAAACAGTAGGGACACCTGTTTTCCGAGCAGGGAAGGCCAGCATCTGAAATCTTAGGAATGGGGCTGCTATTGAAAAAGGGGTGCTTGATAAGGCAGCCACTGTGATAGGCAGCGGAAATTTGATAATGAAAGGAGATGCCTAATAGATTAATCTGGTGCGATTTGCCAAAACACAGGGTTTTCTGGAAGATTATCCACACTCGCAATAGGAAGCTCTTTGTTTGGTGAAAGTCCCTACTTATCATTGTGTTCTTTATCTCAATAAGAAACATAATGGTTTACTTGTTTACATGGACGGTAGATATATTCAGAGCCGGGCTGTGGGGCTGTGAACTCCCTTCCATTTGAAATGTTTCCAGCAGGCAGGTTATTAGCTAAGGGGGAACAAGCAGTTGGACACATATAAAATTTAAATCTGCCTTGCTTAGATTGGCAGAAACGACTGTTATTTCATCCACTGGGAAAAGGTTCTATTTCCTGCTCAAATACTTTCAGAGGAAAATCACAAGCTTATTTGTAGCCATCCTATATGAATGTGTATATATATTAATATAGTGAGAGCTAAGTGGTCTGTATACAGAAATGGACTTCTTGCTGTCAACCAGTTATTTTCCACTAATGGTAATTATTTCATTCATTTATCTTGCTCCTTCTGTTTTGTTCAACACTCCACAATGTGTGATTTATGCCTTTACTGTATTTACACTAACCGTGTGGCTCAAATCTAGCCCTGATGCGTCTTGAATGGTACCGCTTTGGTTTCTGGGATTGATTTTTAAATATCCCACATATCCGGCAGGACAGGAATACCAAAGCACAGCGCTCCGACTCTGCAAATAAACAAAAATATCCGCATAGTCCAATACAACTTGACTAAAGCTCTCCCTACTCTCTTTTTTAGGAAACCTTCTCTGTTGACTGAACTCTTGTTGTGGTGGTGCTGGTTCTCAAGAAACTAAAGCTTGCCAGAGGAAACATCTGTACAATAGAGTGCAGACACAGGATGTTATATGCCATCCTTCCAGGGTCTTTCTCCTGGGGGCCACTTATGGCATCTCTGACCTTTAAGAGACCTTTATGCTTATAAGAATAACTAGCACTTATTAGTTGGAGATAATATGCTGGGTTTCAGGCAGAGGACCTTGCTAGGCATTTTTTTTTTTCAAAATGTAATCCTCATAACGACGTGACCCTCACAAAAATCACTCTCCTCCTTACAGGTGGGAAAACAAATACAAAGAGGTTAGTAATTGCCTACAGGTAGCATATCTAGTGGTGACAATATTGGGGATTGGGCCCAGGTGCTTGACCATCCGGAGAGTGTGCTCCTGACTCTGTCATTTTGTTGCTTCTGAGGTGACCCCACGTTCCTGGGCGTTCGAGGAAACTGAAAGTAAGGAGTGGAAGGAATCTGTAGTTGAAGTAGGGGAGGAAAGAATGATTTCCAACAGGAAAGTTTGGGAGGCATTCAGAATTCTGTAGACACTGCTCTTCTCTCCTGCTCTTCCTGCTGCTGTCAGAGACTTTAGGCCATTGGGTCACCTTTGCCAGGAAGTGTCATTCCATCTCAGGTACAAGCGGGACAGACAGGAGGATATAGAAAATTATAAAGGAAAATTGGGGGTGGAAATCTGATAAACCTAACAAAGGAGAATGGATCTCAAAAGAATTGTCTGTCTAGACCAACTGACAGCTCCAAACGAAAGTTATGGGTCCATGCAGCTGAAAATGGATCCAGTGCTAGGAGGAATTACTGCCCCGTAACACACGGCGCCGGAGCAGAAACGACACCAGGCCTTCTTCAAACAGGTTTTAGAAGTTGAAAGCCCTGGAAATCCAGTCTTTACGTTTATAGTTTTCCTTATTTTTTATTTTACAGTTGCTTGCGGCACATATGGCTTTTCTCTGTCTTTTCCAGTCCTCTAACGAGTCCAAATTGGGGCCATTCTGGTAAAAAAAAATAATGTCTCACTGGGCGGATAAATCTATAAGCACCTATTTTGAGATTACAGTCCAGTGATCTAACTTGTGTCTGTGATTTGAAGTTTTTCAAATGTTTTCTAAGATGTTTCCTGATTTAAACACTTGCTTTGAGTTAGGGTCATTCTATATTCTCACTTATTCAGCATTTGATAGATATAGGAAGCTGTCTAATTTAAGTCATTTCGATCCCTCTAAGAACAGTAACTGTCTGTCACTCTGGGGTCCCATTGCAGCAGCATATATTTTCAGTCCGTTTATTTATTTAAGGAGTATGCCTCCTCCCAGGTGTGTTTCTGAATGCAAACATATGGCTGCGTGACCAGACCTGTAAACGATGCTGATTTTCCCCCCAGAGATGTTAAAACGCCATGAATGAGCAGGATTCTTCACCATCAAGCACCTTCATGGTTAATTAAAATCTCTGCCCAGAGACACATAGAAGCCCCCGTGTCTCCGTGGTATGGTGATAGAGTCCCGGGGATAAACATGGGAACAGAAGTGCTTGTTGGGCTTGGAATGTGTTCACCAGAAGCCGGCTACTTCTTACCTGGTCTTGACTATAGGTATTGACTTTGACTAGAATGATTTTCTTTTCAGGAAGAGAAATGGTCATTTACCTTCCAAAATATCTTAGCACTGAGGAGTCCTCTGTGAGAAAAAATCAACACCAACAGTCACATTAAATTCTGGCTGCAGGTTTATAGGAAGCTTCAAATCTCAGTAAGGTCTCCATTTTATAAGCCTTTTCTGCCCTGCTTTAGTATTAAGTGCAGGCCACATGCATTACGCTTGTTTTTGTGCCTTGAGGATTCAGATATTTCTGCTTAGAGCATTGTCTTATTTTTATTTATTATTTTATTATTTATTATGTTAATTACTCTATTTTATTTTGTCTTTTGTTTTAGTAAATGCTATTTTTTTCCTCTGTATTCATATACTTTTGGTTCTCAGTGCAAGGATCAGAAGCTGCTCCTACCACACAAACATTCTCTATGGCTTTTTCTGGGAAAATATACATCTTCACATGAAATAGTTCTCAAATGCCTCCCGTTGAATATGCCATATTTTTCCGTGTATAAGATGCCTTCATGTATAAGATGACCCCTACTTTTCTAACCCAACATTAAGACATCAATACATGGGTTACTCCCATGTACTAAATAACCCCCAATATTTGGTCTAACAATTTTAGACAAGAGTATCATCTCATACATGGAAAAATATGGTACCTCTTCCCCTCTCTACCTTGTCCAACCCACTGCCATTTTCACTGGGGTTACAGTGGCCCCCACCTACTCTCCCACATCAACAGGCCTCCTCCTCTCCACTTTCTACCTTACAACCAGAGGACATGTTCTAAACGTGCAAATCTGATCATGTCACTATGTAGGAAAACCGGGCAGGCTTCCCATTGCTCCCAGGATCCAGCCAAATGCCTGTGGCATGATCCGACCCCTCCTGGCCCCTTCACATGCTGCCCGCCTGACCCTCCCCTGCTTCTCCAAGCACCTTGAGATGGCAGTGTTCCATATCTGCACGCTTTCTTCTACCAGCCTGAAATACTCTTCTTCTTTCCACCTCCCTTGGGGAAGCTTCGCTTCACTTCCTTGACTCAGTCAAATCTTCTTATGGTCTTGTGACTCTGGAAGCCTCTCTTTTATAGTACCAATTGCAGTAGTACCTTCATGTTAATACACATGAATTATATTAATGTGTTTTCCTTTCTTACTGGAGGTAAACTCCAAGGTACTATGAGCAGGACATGTCCCCTGTTGTATTTATATAGTGGACACTCAGTAACTATGGAGTGGTGAATTAATGGATTAAAAATGAAATGCTAGGTTCTTCTATTAATAATATATTTGAAGTAAGTCCTAGGTGTAGTACCTAAACTGACCACTCTTTTCAGTACCAAGAATGAGAGACCAGCCTCTTCTCACAAGTAGTCATAGTCAACAGGTGGGGTAGCCAGATAGAGTAAGATCCCTCTTGCAGGACAGCCTAGTGTGTGGGATCCCCACCAATAATATTGGGGCCCAGCAGGTTTCTCAGCCCTTCCCAGGAGGCATCCTATGTGCCCCCCACCCCCACCCCAGCTCACACTTCCACAGGGGCAAATACACTGTACTTTCCAAATATGTAAGCATGGACTTTGTGTTGACCGGTGAGTGAGCATAAGAAATTCTTTATAGAATTGTGTTCTGCTTTTTTTTTTAATTGTTTTTTATTTATTTAACAAATTAGTTCTGTGTGTGCTGTGTGCCTTGTGGTGAAGTGGTTGCCCAGAAATTGTAAATTTTTGCAGAAAAAAAATAGCAATTTTGTTGACAGTTTCTATGAAGGCAAGGGATGAAGTCTTTAGTTCAACAACTCATCCAAGATGCAGCCCCACTGGAAAGGCTATCAGCTGGGATGGAGAGACTATGAAAGCCACCAGGGACATGAGTTCCATCACCCAGAGATGCCAAGAGACATCATGAAGCAAAGCCCACTTGAAAGGTCTTCACTTCAGCCATCCCAACCAATGATCTGCTCTAGGGGAAACTTGTCAAGACTAGGGGCAGACTTCTATTCAACCATCCCAAGATGTTGCAGGGTACGCAGGATCCAAGAGAATTACCAAAAGCAATAAGGTCAGGGTTCCTGCCCTCAAGATCCTTATCACTGACCAAGGAGGTCTGAAGTACAAAGAGATGAAAGGCATTGATTGTGTCCAGGGCTGGCGAACTGAAGGAATTCTTCACAGAGGAAATTACACTTGAGCCGAACCTTGAGGGAAAAGTAGGGTTCACTAGGGAAAGCCAGGCATGAATAACAGCTCAGGCAGAGGAAAGAGCTTGACCCAGAGCAGGAAGGTACAAGACTGCAAGGCAGATCCAGAGAGCTGAAGTTAATGCATTGTGGCTGATGTTTAGTGAGGGAAAGGGGCCAAAAGGAGTTAGAACAAAGCTGCTGATGATCCATTAATGGATTCACGGCTGGGAGAAACAGCTGTTGTTCTTCCTACATTGAGTACATGTGTTGTCTTTTCTCTTCAAATCGAGTAATGTTTTACAGAATTTCATCTGCCCTCTTACAACCTTTATTGAAGCTTGTGGGATTGCAACATCTGCCATTCTGTCACACAATGTTTGAGCATTCTGGGACAATGGAAATGGAAATGGACAATCTTGAGCTAATACATTAGTATATTCGTTTTGTATTGATGCATAACAAATTACCAAAAACTTAGCTATTTAAACAACAGAAATGTATCATTTCACAATTTCTCTGGGTCAGAAGTCCCGACGTGGTGTGGCTGGATTCTCTGCTCAGGGTCTCACTGGGGTGACATTACGGTGTTGGCCGGAGCTGCTGTTCTCATTTGGGCCTCAGGGTTGTCTTCCAAGTTCATGATTACTGGCAAAACTCATCCCCTTGAATCAGGATTGACATCCTGATTCTTTTGCTGGCTCTCAGGCAGGGGACACTCAGTTTCAACAGGCCACACACACAACCCTAGCCTCCTGGCCCCCTCTGTCCTCCAGCCAGCAACAATGCCTTCAAATCCTCATGCTTTGAATCTCTGGCTTCTTTTCCACCAACCGGAAAATAACTTCCTGCTCAAGTGATTAGGCCACATGATTAGGTTATATGATTAGGTCAGGCCCATCCAGATAATCTCCCTATTTTAAGGTCAATTATACATAAAATGGAACCTAAACAAAGGACTAAAATTCATCCTGTTCATAGGAATTGTGCAGGGTGTGTACAGCAGGGTAGGAAATCTTGATAATCTTAGCATCTGCCTCTGACTACAGTGTGCGTGATTTAGCTTAATGTATACAGACTATAAGCAGTGACGATTGAAAAGCTTCTGCAACTACCACGTGACCACTCAGCTCTACCCCACTGACCTGCCATTCCTAACTCTGAAGTTCTTCCACTGATGTTACACTTCTATGTTAGCCAACAAAGAAAGGGGCGCTGTCACTAGAAGTCACCTGCCAACCGAGAGGCCTGTAGCTGGCATGTCCTCTCCTCTGGTCCTTTCGTAGGGGCATATTCACATGCATTGATCTAATAGAATCACTGGTTACCAGCTACGGAACTTGGAAACAGCTCTGGTTTTGGACTGCCATGCATCCACTACCCTTCTTCTAGCAAAAACATTCTTATTTTCCTTTGGGGAATTACCCTGCCTCCACCCCCAGTCCATGGGATTTGGGTGGAAATAATCCTCTGCCATTGCACCCAGACCTGCCTCTGAGGACACAACACTCTGGCCACAGTGATTTCCTCAGGGATATGCACTCCTACAACCCAGGCTGAGCCAAGCAGGGCCAACGAGTCACCAACTTTTATTAGAACGCTCTGGAAAAAGAAGCTCTCTTTCATTGGTGATAGAATGTGTCAAGCAGGGTGTCTTCACCTCCACACTGTTGACATTTGGGCCAGATCATTTTTGTGGGGGAGGGGCTGTAGGATGTTTCCCAGCATCCCTGGCTTCTACCTGCTGGATGCCACCAGCACTCCCCACCCCTCTTCCCCAGCTGTGACAATTAGAACTGTTTCCACAGTTGTCAGATGCCTCTTGGAAGCCAAATTCACCAACTGCTGAGAACTTATGGCCTAGAGCTATTTGTGACTGTCTGGCCATTAAGAGAGAGGCTGCTGTGAATTAAACCGCTACAGAGAACTGAGTTGAGATGGAGAGGAGCCAATTCCGATGACATCAGTTGAGAATTTTTCACTTTTTTCTTACTAGATATGCCCTAGCATTTTCAGCTACATGCAACAATACATTCCTTTCTTTGTTTAAGCCTGTTTGATTTAGGTTTCTTTTACTAAATCAGTCTGAGAAGAAAGATGCCGGGAAATGTCAGCCTGGGTTAGATGCATAGGAAGTGAACTTAAGGGAAAGGAGTATGGAATTTGGTGATAAACTTCATCAAATTCACAGCACTGTCTGTTCCTTGCCTAGACTGCTTCACTTCAAATTTGTCCTCATAGTCAAGTCAGTAGTAGTTGTCTGACTGACAGATGTCATGTACGGTAGCCTCTGAAAGGAATTCCCCCAAAGAGCTATTAAAGAGTGTACGCAGTGCGACTTTTGAGATGAAGTTACAGAAGCAAAACTCCAGTTAGCTGAATGAAATGCATTTAATCACACGCACACATGCATACGTATGTGCACGCGTGCACGCACCTTCGCACACGCACACACACGCGCACACACACACAATTGGATACCAGAGGTCAGCGAAGGCTAGAGATGGAGCTGGTTCCAGGACAGCGGAAAGCATTCTCCTCAGTTGTCCCCAATCTCTGCTGCTCCCTGTACGTCAATTTATTTTTCCCTTGACACAATAATGACTTCTTAAAATGGTACATACAAAACACAGCCACCAAGTGTTGCCCGGTAGCCTGTCTTCTGTTCCTGGGGAGGAGGGAGAAGGGGGGGCCAGGGGAGGGGATGTCTGTGCATCTCTGTTTTAAGTTCCAATTAGCCCAACAAACAGACGTGCATTCAGTCATCTTTATTCCTGTCAATCAACTGTGGCTAGTGGATGCGATGCCTCACTGGCCTCTACGCCTACTATCACTAACCAGTGCTGGGGGTCGTATAAGGACACAGCAAACCCCTATAGTAACCATGTGGATGGGGGGTGGAGTGAGGGGGTCCTGGAAAAAGTGGCAAGGAACTTCAGGCAGTCATTTTGGAGGGAGGGCACTCAAAGGAAACGTATTTGAAACTTCTTTTTTGAAATCCAAACCGTTAATATTAGGTCCCGCTATACTTACATTGTTTCTTCAAGGTTACTTTAGTTCAATCCATTAGCAACTTGGATAGGGCATAATGGTCCTAAGATGCAATGGCCAGTAAAACTAAATTGGAAAAAAGAAAAGAAAAAGAAAAAAGGCTTCCTGAAGCACACAGCTTCGTTAATGGGTGGCCTTGTTAAAGAAAGCTTATAGATATAACCGATAGGAGCCAGCCCAGACTTGGAGTGCTATCTGTAGCCGGCCAGGTATCGGGCCTCCCAGACTTTTGGACAGTTCCATTGTTTGCAGACCTTTTGCTGGGGCTGGAGCGCAGGGCTTTCTTGACGCCAGCATGTGTCTGCCAGGTTCCCGAAGGACTTGCTGCATTTCTGGAAGCTGTACAAGTGCCCCGTGTGTTCGTGCCGTTGAGAAACTTCTCTGTGGTTTTTATTTTTTGTAAGCCCAATTACACAATGGCTGAGGCCCGAGTGAGGGAGGAGAGAGAGGCAGGAGGCAGCCGCTGGCCTAACAGAAGGCTCTCATTTTCCACGGAAAATAACAAATCATCCTGGTAAACCCACATTCTCATCGATCTCTTCTTGACCGACCCAAGATCACCAAAGGGAAAATGTGTGTTCTGAGGAGATCTGAGCCACGGCCCTGAAAACTCATCAATAATTCGAAAAAAGACAGAAAACGTCAGCTGTCCCCCCTATGATTGCATACACAGAGGTCAACAAGCGTGGTTAGAAAACTTGTAAACTACAGAGTAGCAATTACTAAATATTTTTTTGACAAGAACAAATGAGCTTGATGAAGATTCTAGCCTAAACTAGAGCCAAAGGAAATTTTAAAAACTCAGGCCAATGCTCAGAGCCAAACAAAAAAAGACAGCTTATTCTTCTCGTCCTACTGTTCACCTAAAAAGAAAAGACCAAAGAGAGAGGCAACAAGCGTCTATCTGAGATCCAAAAGAATAACTATTTGGGAAGTGCTGGTTCAGGCAGAAACCCAAATAGTGTTCTGAGGAGGAGACAAAGGGGGGTTTATGAGGAAAGGGAAGGGGAAGCATTATATTAAGAGAAGGAAGAAATTTCTATAGGTGCAGATAAGCTGACATAGTGATGCTAATTCTCAACAATGTTTATAGTTTTCAGGACAGTAATCACAATATCTGCATTCTTGTTATCTTTGTGAACAGTTCTTTGGGGTACAGCCTGCTTTAGGCCCAGTGCAAAGGTTATCCTGCCCACTTGTAGGATTTCAGAGATTTGAAAAGAAGTAAGTCATGCAAGGCAGTTAGTTCCTCTGGGGTGGTGGCTCCGCCTCCATTTTAAAGTGGCTCCATTTATATTCTTTTTTACACTATTTGTGGAGAAACATGGTGTGTAGATAAGGAGAGCTGACGATATTTCTTTACCTCAGCTATGAGGTCTGTTTTTACTTCTCTGTAAAATGTACCAGAGGTAAATTAAAGCTAATGGGGGGATGCTGTCAGCTCAGTGGTTGAGAGCTTGCCTTGCAATCATGAGGTTCATGGTTTGATGGTGGCTCTAAGAACTGACCAGAGGCTGCACTGGAGCAGAGGGATGGGAAGCCTTAGGGATGTTAGAGGGACTCCAGGAGGCTGAAGGGAGGAAAACTGAACCACGACGTTCCAACAGAGAGCAACCTACTTGTCTGTCATCTCTTCCTTGGGTCAGCCATCAAGCAGAGAAAGAAAAGTTTAATGATAGCACGTAGCTATTAGGGATTGAAGTCTATCCACAAAAGGAGATTGGGAGCTATTACACACCTGTGGCACAAGGTGACAACAACCACAATTCTCTACAAAAATGCTTGTATGAAAATAAAATAGATGGATGGATGAATGAATATATGAATGGATGGATGGAT
Organism: Craseonycteris thonglongyai; assembly: GCA_004027555.1. Lineage (NCBI taxonomy): Eukaryota > Metazoa > Chordata > Mammalia > Chiroptera > Craseonycteridae > Craseonycteris > Craseonycteris thonglongyai. The sequence goes on along the minus strand of PVKE010004991.1, from coordinate 40,977 downwards.
TATGGATGGATGAATTCATGAATGAACTGATAAATGGATAGATAATGAGTTTTATCTTATTTTCAAAAATATTTTGAGCCACCTTTTTTAACATATATTACCATAATAATATATGCTGATACATCTCACATCTCTCCATATTGTGACAAGTGTTGAAAGTGGGCAATGAATCTTTCAATTCAATTATTCATTTGCTTCTAATCTTAGTTATATTTTTGTAATACTCTCTTCTTTCAGATATATTTCAACACAATGTAGTTTAAGAAACTGGAATATGGAAAGCTTTATTTTGGCATAATAGGAGCTCAAAAAGCATGTTAAAACTCTCTTGCTAATTAGATGAAGTGACAAAGTGCCTGGCACAGTGCTGAGCACATGGCAGGTGTCCAACACGTTTAACATCACTCTTCTCAAGCTCTTTAAATAAAAAAGCCATCATTATGGCATGGACATCCATGAGATGTAAATAGTAATAAGCAATGAAATACAAAAAAATGGCCATAGTTTCCCCATGCTGGTTTAAACATCCACATTGCGTTTCTTATCGTGATGGACTCTCTGAAGTCAGATTTTTTCAGAGCCAAATTATGGTTCTGCTACTTTTTAGCTGAAACCCTGGTCAAGGTACTTTAAGGATTCCAGGATTCAGTTTCTTTGTCTGCAAAATGGGGGCAACAGAGAATTGTTACCTTTATTAAAGAAGACAATAAGATGCATACGAATTTTGAGTGGTGTCCTGCACGAAGCACATACTCTCTGGATACAATCACATGGTTTTCAGGTTGCCAGTTGGAGCACGGTTGGCATCTTCATCAGAAAAGCACCTGGAGCTTTGAAATGGACCCATCACAGCTCTGAGACTAGAGAGTGCAGCTCCCAAAATAAGGCAGTGTTTTCAGCTACATGGAATTCTCTTACAGACTTCATGGCACTAATTCACTCTGTGTCTCTAAAACCAGCAATTAGCATTTTAGGAATATCTGCACATATGCCTAATGCAGGTATAAAATAACATGCCCGCATTCTGTTTGGTGGTTTGTGGCTGTGGAATTGAATTGCAGCCAAATCATATCAATCAAAAAGTAATATGGGAGCAACCTAGGCTATGTAATGTAGAAATACTACATGCAACTAGAAAGTAAATTATGCTTCTCACAGAGTGAGAGAGAATGTCAGTCAGGATTTTTTTTTTTTTAATGAGAAAGGGCTGTTAAGACACTCTTCGAATAATAAGAAGTAAAACTGAGTACGTTAACCTTTTCTTAGAATTGCCTTGAAAATATCCCAGACTATTTGTGATGGAAATAAAGCGAAAGGAAGGAAATATACGCATGGAAGTCATTGTCAGGAAACGAAATGGAATCCTGCATCGCATGTACACTTGCAACATACACGTCTTGAGGTTTGCATTTGCAATTCTGATGAGCCTGAGACCTCATTGGTTTTCTAAACATGAAGATGCCACAGCACAGGGTGATGTCTGTTGCAGATAGAAGCAAGTTTCTGTGTAGCTGCTGCCCTGTGGTTATCATGTCTCATGGAATATTTTCAGCCTGGAGGCTGGTCTTTCAGGTCACAGTTTGAGACCCATAGCATATGCATCTCAGAGCTCATTATTATGAAAGGTAAATAGGACAAGGAACAATTTTATTTTTATTGGAATTCCTGGTTTTTCATATTAGCAAGCTCTAATAGAATAGGCATCAAAGAGACCAGGAGAGAACTGGTCCAAACAGCACAAAGAAGGGAGAAAAAACAACATGGAGACAACAACAAAAGGCTTCTTTCTTTTGGCATCTTTACCTTGGATCCCCATTTCTGTATATTTTAACTTTTATTCTGTTTATCAGCTTCCATCTAAAAAATAATGCCGGAGCCAAATTTTCATCCTATGTAACTCTATGAGGATTCTCTTTGCTTTCTTGGAGTCTAATTCTCCCATGGCATTGCATGAGATGTAAATCTGACCCTAAGGGGATATTGTTTCGGTGAGAGGAGAAACTGCCTTTTTAGGGCAGCAGGTATCGTTTAAGTATTTTCTCAAATGTAATCTTTAAGGGCAATAGAACATTTATAAGTGGTAATGATATCATTTTAACTACTTGACGATAATAGGCCAACACAAAATGAGGGTGTTTTCTTCTTAAGTGGGTTTAATCAAATACAGAGCTTTGAGAGTCTCCAATTTAGAGATACTTCACGTAAGCACTTTTCCTGCTGAGTCACTGTGGTTTTCATGGCTTCTGAATTGCTGTTTAGATGGTTTAACTTTTTTTTTCCATCTCAAAGAAACATACTGTCTTTTCGACCCTAATCCCCCCTCCAACCCGTTCTCTGGTTCACTTGCCCTCCTGAGTCATGAGCCGGAGGATGTCCCAGCATGAACAACCCACAGGATTATTTGGCTCCATATCTTCCTGGCTGACTACGTGGAACTATCCCTGAAGACAAGAGTGGCAGCTAAGGCCATCCTCTCTACAGAGAGACAAGCCCCTCTCAGGACCCAAGCTCCTCATCTCAGTACACGGGTGCATGTTGCACTAATGATTTTCCCCGCTTACGACTCTAAAAATCTAGTGTCTGTCAATTCTGCTATTCCAATGCTGGTTTGCCTTCCCAGTGGCTTCCAGTTAATAAAGTTTGGGTCTGTTTTTGGAAGAACTGGTTAGTGTTTGTCAGCAATGCTTGCTCACTCTGAAATACACTGATTCTTTTTGTTTGGTTGGTTTTGTTTTTTCAAGAGGAACAGAGAATGATTTTTTGGAATGTATGGAATTTCTGGTTAAATAAAATTAAAGGAGAAAACTGAGAGGAAAAGAAGAACCAATAGAGCTACCTTTGCTATTCATGCACAGGATTTAGACTCTTTTCCCTTTAATATGTACAGACCTTTCCTCTTGTATGTTCTGGACCAGTGCTACCCAATAGAACTTCCTGTTGTAATAGAAATGTTTTATATCTACACTGTCCAATAAATAGACACTAGCCTTATTTGGCTATGGAGCCCTTGAAATATGACTAATGCAACTGAGTAAATTAATTTTTAACTTTATTGAATAATTCAAATTTAAATTTAAGTAGCCATATTTGACACTGTTTTGAAGAGTGCTATTCCCAAATCTTGAGTTATATAATTTTGAGTTCATTTTTATTGTAGCCATTAGAGTACTACATATTTACATCTACTCATATTTTTAAATTTGATTGCAAACTTTTTCATTACCTTCTTCTTGCATATTGTAGTCTCTTTAAAAATGTAATTACCCTATTGCTCAAAGTTCATTCACCTTTTGTTTGTTTAGAAAATAAAATGTATTAAATAGGGAAAAACATCACTTGATCTGCGCTCTGGGAAACCCAGCTACTCAGTACTGCTTTGGTCTCTTTAACATAAAATTACTACAGAGTCCTCTGTATTTGTGTTGGCTTTCTAACCATGTCTTCCATTTTAATTGTTCTTTTTAGCTCTGACAGTGCCCTCAGCGTACATGCTGTAGGACAAGGTCAATATAAATTCCTTCTAGCATTTCTAATAACTAACTTCTCTTGGGTGGAACCCAAAACATATTAGTACTATACCAAATTCTACACAATGATGGGTTACAATAAAACACTCATGCATTGTGTAGTGTCTTTTTAAATGGTTTGTAATGTATTGTATATAATCTAACTTCATTTAGCAAAATTATAATACAGGTGTTTATGATGTAATTTGTGAAATTATGAACAGTTGAATCCAGAGGTAATTTGCTATGTGTATTATTAAAATACCTGCTTTTAGTCATTCAGATCCTTCAATCTGTGAAAATTTTATAGAGCTCAATCACGTAAAAACTCTACATTTGAAACATTAATATTTCCTACAAATATCATTTGATGGGTAACTAGCATCTCATTTAAAATACTGTGTACCATTTAAGATTTACATTAACCATTAAAATAGCACAATTTCAAATAATAAGCTGAAAATTTGAAGTAAATTAAAAAAAGATTAGGAAGGATGTCTTAAGACTACACACATACTTGTGGTAATATTAAAATTTCTATTTAGGTAAAAACAAATTCTAGTCTAAAAAGAAGTAATTCTTAAAAGTATCCTAATTTACACTTGAAAGATATCTAAATATTGACAATATATAGTTACTCTATTCTTGCCATATTAAAACTTTAAGTTTGATAAAGTAAAATAATAAAACATACAGTAATAAGTATTTACTGAAATGAAATTATTCAAATGAAGAGAGCAAATATTTTCTTAAGCCTCTTTTAACTATAGCTGAAATACAGTAAGAATTGTAACTCAGGGAACATAGACAATATTAAACATGACAATCTGAACAAATCATAAATTACAAAAGATGGCCAAAACTGATACCCATGTGTCTAAATCCTTTGGATATATTACTAGGATTCAGATGCAAGAGAGCTAGCCTTGACATTACCCATTGTTTCAATGCTTAGAAGTTTCTGAAGAGATAAGACATGAGTCCAACAGTGATTTCCAGACGTGGGACACAAGGCCATGAAGGTCTGCATGGTTTTCAGGCTTTACCTTTGTGACTCACCCTCTCTCCTTACTTGCAAACGTAGAGGAATTCACAAATTCTCTATCAAGACGTTAGCACAACTTCGATATTTTTATGGACTGAGATATAGCCAAATTTAATGGGAACGTGAGGTATTCATATACCCATGAACCTACAGAAATGATATACAATTTTAAAGGAGCACAGTTCAAATAAGTGATAGTAAATATTAAGGCCAATGATGTACGAGGGCTGTCCAGAAAAAAATCCAGCTATTGTCATTTTAACAAGAATGGTTACATGGCTGGATACTTTCCAGACAGGCCTCATGTATTAAGAATGTGATGATTCTCAAGAATGTAGATAAGAAATGTTGTTTAAATGCTATGTTCATGCTGTTGTTTAATTTAAAATCTGTTAAAGTGGAAAGAAATGAGAAAGGCAATATAGAAATAGAGCCAATCTCAAGGGAAGAAACATGATATGTAAACTGAGTATAATGGATGAGAAAAGTTCAAGAAGTCATGAGCAAATCCAGGGATGTGGAGAAACCAGTTCAACTTCCTTGAGCTTTTTATTCATTAAGTACCCTGACTCTAAAAGTAAGAGCTAAGTGTGATGGACTGTTAAGTACCATATGCAACATTATGGTGACTGACCTAGTGTCTTATCAAAATGACTTTAGAGTTCATCAATGACAAAATAAGCAAAACATCCTTGTGGGGAGTACGTTTTATCAGTGGTTTCTAACAAAATTCAGAAAAGAGCTACAAAGTAATTAAGACTTGGAACTACTCTGAAATGAGTGTTGTGTTTGTTGCGATAAACATCGTGGTATAAATTTGCAATGGCGTTTTTGTAAAAAGCATTACAATTCTAATCTATATTATTGAGTTATAGAATTTCAGAGTTAGAAGTCATCCTAGTTGTTGCTAATCTTTTCTGCAGTATCTCTACTGAAAACTCATCTTACTAAACAAGAACAGCATCAGAAAACTTAGAGGGTAGTTTTTATTTTCAGAGTTTTACTCTTTCAAAAACTCTTCCTGATAGAGTTCCTAATGCATCTGTCTTTAACTAAATGCCACATACTGGAATTTTAGTCAGGGACAGACTGCATATGCAAAGGTGGTCCCATAATATTGTAATGGAACTTAATAAGTCTTATCTCTTAGTGACATCATAGCTGTCATAACATTGTAGCTCAATGCATTACATGTTTGCTTATGGTGATGATGATGATGGCTGTATAAAAGTATAACAAAATTATATACAATACATAAAACTTGATAATGATAATAAATGACTAGGTTACTGGTTTATGTATTCACCAACTATACTTTCATCATTAAATGTACGCTTTTTACTTGAAACAATTTGCTGTAAAACAACGAGCTATGTTACACCAGCAGCAGCCGCCTCGCACATCTCATGTTTACATATCTTGTGATTGCGTAATTTTCTCTTGTGCTTGATTTAATCTCATGTTTTTTTGTACAGTGGCATGCTGTCCAATCTGGTACGGCAGCCATAGGCTGTACCATACACCTAGGTGTATAGTAGGCTGTACCATCTAGCTTTGTGTGAGTGCACTCTGTGATGTTCACACAACAACAAAATCGCCTGATGATGCGTTTCTCAGAACATGTCCCCGTTGTTAATTAAGCAGCACATGATTGTACCTTTCTCTAGTACTAGTTATATTTCTCTCCAGACGCTCAAAAGTTTAGACCTCCTCCCTGGGAAATACTGGCTGCTTGTTAAGTCTTCTTCTTAGTTGTTTTCATCATTACTCAATTACCTAGAATTATGGCATCCACCATCTCTTCTGCAGCTGTCCAGTTTGTCAAAGTCCTTATTAGCGTAGGATCTCCAGAAACCAGCACTACACCCCAGGTGTTGCCTGACCTCAGAGAGGAGAGCAGGACTTTGCATTTCTCCAGCAGAGCACTGTGCTTCCTGGTAAAACTGGGTCAAGTTCTCTGGCAGCTACATAACTACTCATATCGATCACATGGTCTCCCATTATTCCTAGTTTGCTAAGAATATTTGTCAAAACAAATTTAATTAAATGCTTTTCTGCATCTGTTGCAATAGCCATACATATATTTCTTTCTTTATTCTATAAATAACCTCACCAACACATTTTACAAATGTTGAACCAACATTGTATTCCTGGAATCCATCCAATTTGGTCATAATATATTATCTAATTTATGTGTTGCTGGATTCTGCTTGCACACATTTTGATTAGAATTTTTGGATCTGTCCTCATGAGTAATATCAGCCTAAATTATTCTTCTCTTATAATATGTTTGTCAGGTTTGAATATTAAAGTTATGCTGAAAAATGAGGTAGAAATTGTTCCCTCTTTTTCAATTCTCTAGCAAAGTTTGTGTGCTCATTCTTCCTTAAATGTGTGGTGGAATTTGCCAATGATCCATCCAGTCTCAGAGAATCATTTCATTTACTTTGTTTATCTTTTTGTTTGTTTTTTATTGTTGAAGTTGCAAAATTATAGAATTAACTTCTTCAATAGCTGTGGGTTTTTTTAGATTTTTATTATTATTATAACTGGTTAATGTCTGGTCTTATCTGATTATTTCCTTCTTCTTTTTGAATTAAGTTGGATTTCTTATTCTAACTACCTGAGATAAATGTTAGCTCATTTATTCTCAGCCTTTGTTAATGTTATATATATGAAAGCATAAAATAGGTTTTGTTTGATGTAGTCTTACCTTTGCACTTTGCTTAAATAATTTAGTATATTTAATTTTTAATGTAATTACTAATACATTTAGGGTTAAATCTATCATTTTACAATGTCTTTCTATTTGTTTTTGCTTGCTCCTTATTACTCTTTCACTCCACTCTTACCTCATTTTAGATTAATTATATTTTCCCAATTACTTCTTTTATTAGTTCAGTTATTATATGGTTTTTAAAAATATTTTACTTGTTTTTATCCTAGAAATTATAATTTGTACCCTTTACTCATCAAAATCTAGTGTTAGATTTTTACCTCTAGCTAAAATTGAGTAATGGTGACTAAATTTATTGTACTGCCTGAGAAAACTAAAAACAAAATAAAACAAAGCACAACAAATATCTCTAAAAACATTAAGACATAAGTAAACTAAGGACTGTGATCCCTGAGAGGCAAGAAATCAGTGAGTTGAGACTCTCAATTATCTCTGCTTACTTCCTGGAAATCGGAGAAACCAGGGTGTCCAACCTGTTGGCTTCCCCCGGCTACATTGGAAGAAAAAGAATTGTCTTGGGCCACGCAGGAAATACACTAACACTAATAATAGCTGATGAGCTAAAACAAAATTTCAAAAGAAAATCTCCTATAATACTTTTTCTACAAAATTTCTATATAATACTTTTTAATATCTGGTTATAGCTGAACTTCACCATCTTGCCCTTTGTTTTTTGAACATGTTAATCACAGTGTTTTTTGTTTTGTTTTGTTTTGGTTTTGGTTTTAGATTCATGTTCGATATTGAAATAACTGGATCTCCACTGAGTTTGTTTATATTTTGTTTTTCACTTGGTTGTCAGTATTCAGTCATATTTCTTGACGTGCTTATTTATTTGGGTTGAATGTCTGGCACGTAGGCTTTGGGTGGTGTTATTTTCTTCCAGAGAATTTACTTTTGCTTTTAGCAGGAAAATAGGAGAAAATCTGAAAGAAATCATGGTTTGTTCTGATTTGGGTTAGATTTTTAATCTTTTGAAAGTCTGGTTTATTTGTAGCTCATGTTTATTCATAGGTTATAGTCTTCAGTGGTCCCAACAGGAAATCTAAGGTGTTTACCAGAACCCCTCTACCTTGATGAGCTCTGCACCCCAATTTTTGTCTCCTCAGCCCCATGAGAATGCTGAGAGTTCTACTCAGCTTTTCAGCTTCGGTGCCACCATATTGGATCTGCCCATATCTCAAGGTGAAAAGCAGCAGCGTACTTATGCCTTTGCAGGAGCAGAATGGTTCTTGGAACTTGATGTTTTGGCTGTCTTGGTAGTTTGTATGATGGCTATTGACCCACGCTTTTAATATTTTATCTAGCTTCTTCAGTTCTTCATGTGTAGTGTGTTAAATTCTGATTCACTCTATCCTAAGTAAAACCATACAAGTCAGTCTTGATTTTTTCCCCCATTCTCTTATATCACATTCTGTGTTTGATCCACTAGAAAGAGCTGTGGGTTCTACGTTCTAAATATATCTTGAATGTAACCAATTATCACCATTCTACTTTAAGCCAACATTATATCCCTCTTAGACAACTACAGTATTCTCTTAAATGGAAGAGGAGTTAGCTTTAGGTGAAAAGTCAGATTTCATTTTGAAATAAGGAAGGAATATAGAATGGATATAGATAATGGTACTTTTGTATATTAGGTGTTGATTGAAAACATCAGAAGGTTTCTATCCGAACCCCTCCATTTTCTCTGTAACTTAGGAGGTGAGGTAATCGGCTGGGTAAGGGGCAGAGGTACAAAGTCAAAGGCTTAAGGAAACTGGGAAAGTTATTTGATCTGATTTCATAATTTAATGATTGAGCTGATTTAGTGCAGCCTGGTTGAGGTCCAATTTAAAGCTGGTCATGAATGAAGTATGCATTAGTCATGTTCTATGACACAGAGGAAGTAAATAGTTGGATTGACCAAACAATGATTTGTCAATAAACAGAGTTGAAAAGACCAGGGTGGATTAACTTTGGGTTATTGGAAAAATTGCTTTGATTAATGAAATGAAGGCATGCAAGCTCTTGTTTAGATAGTGAAATAAAAACAGCAAAGTCTATGTATTTGTACAAAGTGCAATGGTCAGTGACCTGAAGTGAAAGAGGCATTATAGTAGGAGTGGAGGGGAGTTGAACACAAAGGCAGAAAGCAGGAAGGTCATGGTCAGATATGGGCTTCAACAATACTGATGTTGGTGTGGAGAAATTACAGAGAACGACCATGTCTGAGGTGAGGCTATGACCTCAGTGACTGAAGTGGTGTCGACAGGAGGGCAGGAGGAGGGGAAGAACCAAGAGGCCTTGGTGATGGCAGTTGAACCTGTGGACACTGTAACTCAAGATCATGGCAGACATTGGGTTGGAGAGAAGGACTGTAAGCCACAAGCCAATCTGTGTCATTGGCTGGGGAGTTAGAAGAAGCGTAGCTTAGTGGAATAGCATGGGCTTCGAATAAGAGATGACTAATAATTTGAGAGCAGCAATGGGAAGAGGTCACTCCTAGGGTTTGAATGGTGTGAGGTATCAGAAAGTCGACAGCTCCTTGCACTGGCAACTTGGTGAAAGTGGCTTCTTTGTTCCCCAAGACTCATAGCTGTGTCAAGGACAAGGACAAGGGCACTTGGGGAATAACTGTAAAGTGGAAGACTGATGGTCAAGTGTTTATAACAATAACTTCCAAGTTGCATTCAACCTTGAGACCCTAAGATAAGACGACTTGAAGTATATCTATTTATTTATTTATTTATTTATTTATTTATTTATTTATTTTAACTGAACTGGGGGCCTCGCCGCATTCGGGAAGCACACCCCTGTTCAGCATGTGGGTCCACCTGGGCCGGAGCCGGGATTCGATCCTCGGTCCTCGGGGCTTCAAAGCGAGCGCTTAACCCGCTGAGCCATCCCGGCTTTCCCTTGAAGTATATTTACTATCTGGACATGATGCTTCTTAAATAAGACAGGTCAAAAATTCTAATTTTGGGAAAAATAAATTTGTGGTATCAAATAGTGTCTAAATATGAAAAAAAAAAATGCTACTGCTATATAACTCTCACTGGTGAAGGAAAAGAGGATGTCATTCGATACTCATTATTTCTCAAGGATTTGAAGTAATGTGCAACTCATAAAAATGGCCCCTTCAAGTTAAAACAACAAAGTTGAGCTGCTAATTTTGTTGAAGAAGTGGGATTTCAGTGTATATGAAATGACTAGTGTTTTTTCTCTCTGTAATGTGACCATCGTGCCTTAATTATTTTAGTACATAATATGGTCATATTTATACATGTGCACCATCCAAAAAGATGTAGAATGTATTCTTTTTACCTAGAAATTTGGAATAAGGACATTTTTTTCGATTGTTGATTAGTTTTACATTATCTAGAGAGCCCCAAATTAAGCAGAAATATTGTGGTTCCTTTTTCCATTCTTTCAACATGTATTTACTGAATGAATACCTTGTAAGTGTAAAATACTGTTTTAAAAGCCAGAACTAGAATACTGAAAAAGAAAAAGAAACAAACTAAATTTATTTTTCATTACATTTATTTTCTTTTTGATTGTATAGGCCTGTTCTCAAAACGAAGACCCTTTAATGAAAAGACAAAAATGGTTATGTAATCTGATCCAAAGAACAGCAAATAGTCTAGAATAATGTGAATTTCTCTTCTATTTTTAATTTTTTAATCTATATTTAAATCATAGTTGGCATACAATATTTTATTAGTTTCAGGTGTACAGCATAATGATTAGACATTTATGTACCTTATGAAGTGATTACCACAGTAAGTCTAGTATCCATCTGTTACCATACATAGTTATTATGGTATAATTGACTAAATCCTCTGTGCTGTATATTATATCCCCATGATTTATAGAAAAATATGGATTTCTGACAACTCACTAGGTACTTTGAAAAATTATTAGATTTTAAAGATTCTTGAACATTTGTTTTCAATATACTCTGGTATCAATATGGGTGCTAATTGATAAAAATTATGGCTTTTTATTTTCTTAATGAAACCACCAGCTTATTCCACTTCTACAGAATTAAGTCCTTAGGTTGATTAAATCTATGCTTATAGAAAGGGTGACTTTCTCTGCCTCTATTCCCAAGGTAATCCCTGTTATTCTGGGCAATATTCTCAAAAGTATCCTGTTTTAGAAAATAAAATTTATGATCAGGTTACTTATTGACAAGAAAAAGCTACAAGAAAGCACTTAGAAGGATATATCGAAAGATACAAAGAAAATACATAGGCACCAAATACAAATGTATAAAACTACTTTATAATAATCAAGTGAAAATTTTCTATCTGTAACTAACGGTGAATTCTGAGCGGTTTTTTTATTATTATTATTATTTGTTTGAAAACAAAGACAACATTGATTAATGGGAACTTGGGTTTTAAAACAGATTCTTAATAAGTGGTGACATATGATATTTATCTGCAAAATCAGTAAAAACTATTAGCTTTTGGTTCCACCACAAGGAGACAGCAGCATGTTCTGCATGATATCCAGAAAAAACACTAAAATAGTTTAACGAGCAAATTTCATTGTACCCTCAGGGGTGATTTCTAGTCAAAGTCACTCCAAGTCTGCCATCACAAAGGTCAGGATATAAAGAACCCAGAGGCACTGTCCAAAGTGCCTTGATCTTTTCTTGGTGGCTTACAGTGTAACTGTCACCCAGGACGTTCTCAACTGACAGTCTTTCCTTTAAGTCTGGGAATATTGGATTTTCTTTCCCTTATTTTTCCCACTGGCATTTGTAAGTCATTGCCTGAAAATTGTGTGGATACATAGTTGGTTTTAAAATAATGCTATGTCTGAAATTACTTTTCAGAATCCAATCAGTTTGGATAAATTATCCTATTCAAGCCACCGAAGCAGAATTACCCCCTGGGTTTCTGGAGTTAAGAATGTGGCCTCAGAAAATGATAGCTCATGTCTTATGAAATGTCAGTTCATTAATAATTTTTATGTTCAGTACCACAGAGATGTAATCGTGAGAAATTCCATTTCATGTAAAAATGTAAGATTATCTTTAAAATGTACCGCAACAGAGTTAAAAGTGGATACATACCCATTTTGTAGGTGAAATAATTTGAAGTTCAAATGTAAAAATTAAAAAGGGGTGGGGGTGGGGGCAAAAAATGTAGCATCCAGGCTTTTGTATAAAAAATACTTTGTTAATTTAATGTTTTCTTTTTTTAAAGAAGGGATGAGAAAGATCCTGTTGATCTTGTTTTACTCTTTCTCAGACAATGTCAATAATTATATTGGCACTCAGTAGGCACCTACTCTGTGCCAAGAATTCTTCTATGTGCTTAATCTACATAATCCAACTCAATTCTCAGTACAGGGCACACCTCACTTAATGACCAAGTTCCATTCCTACAAGTAGGTCTTTACGTGAATTGGTTGATAAGCGAGGAGCTTTACACTAGATGTCTTGTGGTGTGTATGGCACCATGGGATATTTTTCAATAGATGCCACGAAGTACCACACTTATGAGATATACAGTCTTGTGTGATTGTGAACACTTTGTGTAGTGAATACTAACTGCAGGAATGAGACAAAGATTCAGAAAGGGATCCCCAGCTCTGGAGAGCTGGTCATTAATCTGAGCGGCTGCTAAACAGGTAGGTCGTTAAGTGAGGAGTAGCTGTATCATGTGAGGTGGTTGTGTTCATAACCACTTTACAGAAGAGGAAAGACAGTCAGAACAGATAAAGTTACACACCTCGGCTTCAGAGTCGGGATTCAGACTCAGCTGTCTAATTTCAGAGCATCTGCCCTTAAACCAGGCTGCTCAACCATCTCTTCAGTTACGCTGGCCACTCGTGGTTTTCAGAAACCTGTAAGCTTGTGCTGCCTCCACTTTGCAGATGGAGAAACGGAAGCCTTAGCCTTTCGCAAGATCACAGCTTTGTTGATGTCAAAGCCAAACTCTCCCTCCTACAACAGGCCGCTTCCCTAGTCCCATCCCACCTTAAAATCACTTTACTTTAAAAAAATGTAAATAATGGCCTTTCATTCTCACTTTGTATAGTCTCATACTTTACCCTCCACTGAAGACTGTGCCTGGTTTCTAGCTGTGTGACTCCAGACAAGTTACTTCTCTGTGACTCAGTTTCCTCATAAAATTGGAACTAAGGAACGCACCTACTCCAGGGGATTATTGTGAGGATTAATGAGATAATTCAATAAGGAACTGGAAATAGATCTGAGAAGTCATATAAAGAACCTGACAATCAGGTGATCAGATTTCCATTTTTGTTAATATTAGGATTACAAAGACATGTAAGCATGCACGCACACGCACACGCACACACACACAAATAAATCAAAGCCTTTCAATGATTTGTTGCTCCTCCAGCTTTCCCTTTCCTTTGACAGTGTCTTCATGGTAAGTCGTCTTAAGTTTCATGAACACAAATTACATACTCTCCCTAGTGGCAATTATTTGTTTTTCAACTTGGAAAGATGCTGAAGTGACCCACGACAAAGAAGACATTTACAAACTAACAAAATAAAGACTTACTGGTAAAGAAAATAGTGGTACACATTGGATGGGAAAAATTTGGTGAGAGATCATCTTATTTATATTCATCATCACTTATCTTCTGCAGTTGATTGTGGCTGTGGTTATTGTCACCCTTCATATAAAAGAAATTTTGAAGCAAATGACTACACCATGTAATTCCTTCAAAAAATCTTAAGTAGTTAAAATATAGCATGTTCCTCATAATAGTGGGAAATCGTATTAAAAAAAAAGCAAACCAAATACAGATTTTTAGACCCAAGAATATTAGCAACAAGTTAACCTTATCTATAAAACAAACGTGACTGACAACCATAAAATTGAGGCAGTCGTCAGAGCTAAGCATATAGCGTTACTGTCGATTCTCACAGTAATAATACGATGGACCGCAACAAAAATAAAGGGGAGATAAGCTTCCAATGTCTGCCGTGTTGGGCTTGCTTTTAAAGACATCTATAATAAAAAGACTGAAGCAAACTCTCTCCCAATGACCTGTTGGCAAAATTAGACTTTTGTGTATCCCATATTATGAGGGAAAAAGTTCCCTATATGTTCCTATTTCAAACTATGTTGTTTTTTCTGTAACTTTCCCGTTATGGCAACTATCACAAACTTTGTTGATTATCATTTTAAGTTGGCAATGCTTGCATTTTCTGTCCTGATGAGGTGATGCCTGAACATGCGTAGTGAAATCTGCCCATTCTGAAAAGAATGTAGATGCAAACGAAACAGATGAAGGGAAGGAAGACAAACAGGCTTCTAAGAATGAACCCAGCACATCCCTGAACAAAAAAAAGAAAGCACACAAATCTTTCAAGTCCATATGCGTATGGTGCTATATTTGGAGTCCTGAATCAACAATGTGACTGTTATCTTTTCCTATGTACATTGCATGTTCTGATTTAAAATTTCAAAATGCTTTCTCCTGTCAATGACAATCTTAATAGAGTCCAATTAGTTCCACAAGGCACTTTCTGGTGCACAAGCCTCTGGCTTGATTGCGGTGAATGGTGGGTATTTCCTGTGTTTAAGCCCACATATGGATTGAGTAAGGCAGTGGCAGAGGGACTACTGTTTTCTTTCACTACATCTTCATTTCTTTTTCACAGGCTAAGCCTTTTTTGTTTTTCCTGGCTCTGTTATCAAAATACTGACCAAAGTTTTGGCTCATGGTTTGGAACACCAGGCCAAAACAATCCTCTGGAAACGAGTGTGGCAAAATGTATTTTAATCCATACATTCACCATTCAACCATGTGCGTAACCACACCCACTGACCCACTCTGCGGTTTAAAAACAACATGGGTTTGCCCCCAGAACAGTTTGATTTATGTGACAAGTTTTTTCAGGCCTGCTCTATCAACATTAAAAAATGTTCTGAGGCTTGGTTTCATCACATCTCTTGTGGAACAAAAAGAAAGTATGAGCTACTCTAGGATCATTTTTGTTTCTGTTTTTAAAAAACATGGTGAATTCCTTGCGCAGTCTGCAGGCTTTCTTTAACAGCGTCTTCAAATGATAGATTGTTTTGGTGATTCATGAAAATATATGTGAATCAGAAAGCAGTTAATACAGTTATTAAAAGTATTTCCTAGCAGGTTACAAATAAGAAGAGATTAAGAACTTTTCTTTGAATGAGTTGTCTTAGTTTTCCTTTTATGCTAATTCAAAGGGATGAATTCCTTCAAGTGTCAGGGTCTACATTTTCTTCTTGTCTGTCCAGCAGTGTTGGTTTAGTTCTTTATTAGTCATATTTCATGGCAAGAAAGCATCCACAGTTGATCTTCTGGCCAACTTTGAATATGAGAGATAAGATTGTCCAAAAGTGTTCTGAAGAACTTTACTAACAGTGGATTCTGCTCTTCATTGGTCATTCATTTTATTTTCTCCTCTGAAGGCCCACTGAATCCACTTACTAAAATTCTGAACTAAGGAATAGTTTAACGAATGCTAATTGCCTCTTGTGTCAACAAAAAGGGATTTTGTACACGCTTCTCTCAGGGCTATGCTGGAAAAGTGTACTGAATTATATCATATTTGCCACCTGGATTTTCTCCCAGATGAACAGCAAGAGCTAACGTGGTCAAAAAAAAAAAAAAAAATGTCCTTTGACTTTAAATATTAAGACTTTCAACAAAATGAAATTTATGGTGTGTGCTGCAGGGAATTTTATGGGTCCCCCTCCCTTCACTAAAGGAGGGAGGAGGAAAGAGAGAGAAGGGAGGACAGAGAAGGGCAAAGTCCTCTAAAATCTAACTCCTTTTTCCTCTCAGAGACTCCCCGTCCCTTTCCCTCCCCTCCCCTCCCCTCCCCCCTCCCCCTCTCTCTCACCCCCTCCTGTCTCATCTTCTCCCTCCCACCTGCATATCTGACTACTTTAGTCTTAGTTAACTTTTGTATCTCCAGTAGTTCTGGAAGGATAACGTTTTCAAAGTTCCAAAATCTAGATCTTTCCTTTTGAAAATAAAGAATCCTGTAGGTTTGGGAACATGACATAGAGAATGAGAGGCGAGGGGAACAGGGTAGAAGGTGTGGCTTTCTGATAGCTGGTGACACACTTTGGTCTTTCCAATAATACAATGTTTCTTAGATATTTTAGTGCGTTCCAACGTTTAGTCTTACTGGTTCTATTTCCTGTTTTCAACCCAGTTGCCATGCCCTAAACTGTACATAAACTGGAGACATTTGGTTGGAAATAAATGTGTACTTTCAGGAGTCTTCCCAGACTCCTGAAACTACCTCCACAGGCATTTAGGAGATGGGTTAAAGACCTTGCATCAGAAAGCTTTGGGGGCTGTCCCAGTCTGGGGGTGCCAGAACCTACTGTGTGACCAGGATAGGAGAGTTTTCTGGGCACCTACGCCTCTCTAACTGCCAGCCGTGTTCACTTGGGCTCTATGAAGGCTACACAGCCCACATCATGGGCATGCGGGATCCCCCACCCAAACACAGGCACCTCGGGGTGGGGGAGGGATTGGCGGCCACATCACACGGTTTCACAAATCTCCGAATGGAACATTTGGTTTGTAAGGCAGACTGCAGTGCCCATCCACGGGTCACAGAAAAGCTATAAATGCATTAGAAAGGCAACCGTGTGCCTTGCTTCTCTGCCACACCCATAGGAGCTGTGACTATCATAAGCCGCGCTCGCTGCTTATTTACAATCTAAAGTGGACCATCCCTTAGGAAACAGAAAAGCTGACAATACCTCGAGGAAAGAAAACACCATGATTTGTGGACAAAGGGGCTTTTATTTATGATCTGTTTCAGCGTCGGTCCTGGAAATATTGGATGTTTAATTATCCAAGTTTTTATTAACTATAAAACTAATAAAATAATCCTTGACTGGCTGAAAAGAATCAAAAAAGTATTATATCGCATTTATTTTTATTAGGAATGTGCAGTTTATCACCTATTAATAATGCATCCTTACTCTCTAATGCAACGGGAATACATCTGTTTTTAATCCTTGCTGTATAGATCGTTAGCTGGCCAGTCTTTCTGGTTTGCTTCTGCAGTTGCAGAATACATCTCACAATTAATGCCACTTTTGTGCCTTTTTGTACACAGTCGGAGATGTTCTTGGGTCTACCGGACCCAATCATCACCCAGTTTGCAACTCAGGTGATTAATGTAAGGAATTAAGTGTGTCTACTCATTATCCCATGGAGATTGCAGAGATCCAACAGGCAATCAGAATCATAATTCCCAATGAAAAGAAAGCATGATTCTTTAGAAGTGTTTAGAAGGGTGCACGGCAGGGGCATATTTTCTTTCTTACTGGCAAGCCTGTGTAACTGGATACATTAACATTACTGAGAACATGAAAACATGAAACAAAAGTATTGATTCAAGAATTCACTGAAGAATCCAAGTGCACCCTGGCTGGCTGGCTTTATTTTATGCTTTTAAAGTACGAGTTACAGGGGTTGTTCGTGGGGAGCAGGTACAATGTGGCCGATCCTGCTCCTTACGCATTTTTTCCCACATGCATGAAAGAACGTGTTATTTGTATTGTTCAGGGTACATCATCTCCTCTTTAATTGCATCAGCTGCTAACTAGATCCAGCAAAAATGACATTGAAGGGGGAAAATGGCAATCGTCTCCAGAAGACTGCAGTATAATGGAAGAGCCTAATTAGTTTACCCTCGTCATCTTCCGTAATGGCTGCGTTCCATCATTCCCACAGATAGAGCTGGGAGGAATTAGCGCCTCAAGTCCCCCCAGATGCCACCGATTGGCTGGCCAGTGGGAGAGGTTTCTTTACGTTTCTCCCACTCACATCTTGGCAACAGTCGCTTGCAGTGTACTAGGGAGCAGGACAGGGAGACAGAGTGTGCAAGTGTGGGGCACTGACAGGTGAATGCGAAAACCCGTTTCGCCAAACGTCTTGCCCTGAGTTTTATGTGGTGGAAGCAAAACAAAATCTCTTTGTTGAGAGATGTGGGCACGAGCGTTTAAGAGCACCTATAAATATTCCTTCAGGTTTGAATTGCAGCAGGTGGGAAAGCAAGGCTTAACCTCGGGAAAATGAGAGATTTGCATGTGTCTACAGCCAGTCTTCCACATGTCATTATTCATTTTGGGTTGTTTTTTGGGGGTTTTTTTCTGACTATTTTCTGGAACCTGTGCTGATAGGAGGAAACGGAAAGATGTGGGGTTTCTGTGTGGGCATGGGTACAACAAGAGACATTTTAAAAGCTGTTTGCATCCTCAGAGTGGTCTCCCTGCTCCGATTTCTCTGCTGCCGTGGCTTTCTCTAGACATCGCGTGTTGCCCAAATAAATCCCTGATGGATCAGGAGATCTGGAAGCATCTCTCTCAGCCATTTTTCCTCCAGAGACACCAGCTTCTTTCCATTGTCAACACCAAAACTACATGTCCCTTTATAGTTGTGCATGTAAACATGGATGTGTGTTTCTCTGCCCTGAACAGTGTTCATCTCAGACAACACTGACCAGTGTCAGGACCCTGGAGGTATCCCGCGTGCCTTAGGGGATCGTAAGGTTGAGTTGACTTGCTTGGGACCCACGTCCGTCTTAGAAACTGGGTGGCTGGTAGCCGCTGAGGGCTCAGCAGAGTTGAATGGTGCCGTACGCTTGCAGATCTCACCCATTCACTCCCTGATCACTGCCCTTCCACGTGGGAGGGAAGAGCATCGGCCTGTGGCAGGTGCCCCTGAGGAGTGCTGACTTTTACAAACCTGTTTCTGTCATAGCAGCGCTTGAGCTGCTGATCCGAATGTGGAACATGCCCCCAATCTCTCTCCACCTCCGGAAAGCAGCCGAGCCCGCCCCCTTAAGGCAGGGCGTCCTCACCTAGAAAAGGCCCTCCTGGTCTTGAGGTGGCACCTGGCTGCAGACGAGCCAGCTCCCACGCGCATTAGCAGAAGCGCGTCTCCTTCGCGGGTGGCTGGGCGTCCAGTCCGCTGCCTCCGCGGCAGGACCCGGCGACAGCGCCCGCCTCGCCCCTGGGGGGCCCGCCGCCCCACCCGCGCCGGCCTCTCCACGCGCCCCAGAGGGGCGGCGGCCTGGAGGTGCTATGACGCTTTAGCAAAGGGCAACTGTTGTCTTGGAGTGGGGGGCGGTGTGTGTGTGTGGGGAGGGGGGTCTTCCAGCTCTGATGCGCTGCACGCACGCATTTCCCCTCTTAGTCTGCATGTTCACGGTGGGGAGCTGCGGGGAGAGGCGCTGGATCTTCCCCCAAACGACCTTTGAAAGCGCCACCCCGATCGCTTCCGGGCCTTTCGGGGAAGATCAAGTGTAAGCGCGCCACCCCGGCTAGACCCGCACCGTGGCCTTGGTTCAGGCCGCCCGAATGGGGGCGTCCACAGAGGGGCGGGGGAGACCGAGGACGGAGTCTGTACTCGCTGTGACTCTGCCTGTGCAGGGTTTTGATACCGCTGAGGACAGGACTCTGGCCCCATGAGAGTCCTAGAAGTCAGTGCGGACGGTCGACGAGTGTGGTCCACTCAAACCCGTCTGCAAAGGGGCGTGTGGGTTTGGGGGCGCTGTGCCCTGGCCTCCGGCGCGTGGGGTGGGACCGGAGAGGCCCCGGCCCGTGGTTCCCTGTGGTTAAGGAGGGGCGCCGACCTGGGTTCGGAGCCGAGCCTACGACCACCTGGCTGCGTATTCACGCACTGAGCACATGGTGGCCGAGGGCTCCTGGCGCTGCTCTAGACGCCGGGCACACAGCCATTGTCGACTTGGGCAAGTCACCCGACCGCCGGGGATGTCATTCTCTTCCTCGGCAGAACTGCGGGGTCGGACGACCACAAGGCCGCTCAGATGCCTTGCAGCTTCAGACGCCACGGAGGCGCGAATGGGCGTGTTCGCCCTCCGCGGACGGAGGAGCCCCGCACCGCCGGAGGTGGGCGGGGAGAAGGGCCCCATAGGTGCCCTGGCTTTGGTCACTCGTGCGCAGGCACGGTGCTATTGTTCCTCACGCTAAGCCGGCAAAACAAAACTGCGGGAGTGTGGGAATCTCCCGCTTCTCTGCCACCACGGGCTCGTTTTCCAAACCACCACCGTAAACCTCGGTGCCACCTCTCCAGGGCTCTAGCTCGTGTGTCTCCCCGGCCTCAGCTCACAGCAGGCCTCTGCGGCCCGCGTTAGGCCAAGCTCCCGGCCTTCCCTCGCCAGGCGACGCTTCCTGCGGCCCGGGGTCCCACTGCCCGCCTGGCGCTCGGAGGAGAAACCAGTTCTACCCCTCGGGAGCCAAGGCGACCTCGGTGGCCCGGCCTGCGCCGGCTGGGGCTGCAAACCGGGCCCTGTGCCCCGCGTCCACCGCGCGCGCCCGGGCAGCGTCGGCTTTGCTGTCCCAGTTTCCACGGGGCCTTTGTGAGCGCTGGCTATGGCTTCCCGGGGGTCCGTTTCTAGCCCACGCTGCAAGCGAGGCTAGGGGACGAGGGAGGGGGCCGCCCCTGCGAGCTGTGCCCGCGAGGGTCACTCCCCGCGCCCCAGCGCCGGCCAGAGCAAGCTTCCCCCCAACCCCCGGGGGCTCGCGCCTGGACAGCCGCTCCCCGCATCCTTGCTGCCAGTTCCGTCTCCCCAACGCAGGTGGAGGGCAGGGCCCCGGGGCGCCCAGGCCGGAGGAGGGGCAGCTGTGTGCAGCCAGCCTAGCCCGGCGCCCCTCCTGCCTGCGGCCTCCCAATCCCGTCGCCACAGCGCCTTCCTCTAACCTCCCTCGGTGGGCTGCGAGCCTCGGGGTCCTCCCGGCTCACGTGCGCGCCCCCTCCCGCGGCGCCCCCACCCAGGAGCTCAGAGCCTGCGCGCGTGACTGCGCCGCAGGAGCGCCCAGCGGCTCAGGCCGGGGTGGGGGAGGCGCAGAAGGGAAGGGAGGGGTCGGGAGGCGCTGCAGCCCGGGGAGAGGCTGTGCGTTGGGGCCAACCGATCGTCGCGGGGCTAAGCAGAAGCAGCTGCAGGTAATAGGTGCCGCCGGGGAGAGCGCGGGTTTCTCGGGCCAGGGCGCTCGCGGTGGCCGCGACGAGCGCGCAGGCAGCCGGGTTGGCCTCCCTCCCGCAGGCGCTGCCCGCAGCGGGGGCGCCACAGTGCGCCCCCTCCTGACCTGGCGTGCGACCCCACCGCCCCAGGGGGCGCCTCTGACCCGCCGTGGCGGCAGCCCCCGCACCCCACTTCTCCCTCCACTCCTGTCCTTACTCGCACCCCAGGGTTGGCGTCAGAGCTTCAGAAGGAGGCGGGACGCTGCGGCCGAGGGGCTCCCGCCGCCTCCCCGCGCCCGGCTGCCCTGCGGAGAGGCCCGCGCGCCGCGAAGCGCTCTCCGGGATCGAGCCGCGAGGACGCGCTTCGCGGAGAAGCGTCTCCTCCGTTGTCGTCCCCCCTCTTCTTCCGAGCAGTGGCATCGGGAAACGACGCCTCCCGAATTTTCAGAAGCTGAAAATATTAGACATGTTGGTAAATGCAAACATCTGAAAACTTAGGAAAATTAATAAGCACATGGAAATCCACCACAAGCCCTAACAACTGATTTTTATCTAGCACTTTATATCCGTCCGTTATCCATCTAAATGGAAACCCCTGGTGACTTGATGTAGTTTACATAAACCACAGGCATTTGGCATTTGGCTCTCGTGTTTTTATTTCAATGCATTCATGAATTGGCAAATGGCCTTCAAGCCCTACTAAATACGTATTTTAATTCTGGAAAAAATAAAATTCAGCTCAGCTTATTGCATTTGCGTTTTATGAAGTATTCTTTTATTGGGGGAACGCTTTCTAAAGTCTACTCGCGCACCGCCCTTAGCCCCACGGTTTTCACGACGTCTTGGTTCCCTGCTTCAGTGATATCTAGTAATAAAATCTTTGTGGTCCCAGAATATAACCAATCTAGAATTTCTTTCCTTGGCTGTTTACATCATGCAGAGTTTTCATTACAATCTTGTTAACATATTTTGTTTAATTCAAGACATGTTAGAAAAGGAAAAAAAAAACCAAAACTGAGCGTTCTTATGGAGGGAATCATTTTTCTGAACTCTGGACTTGAGGGAGGTATCAGCGGTAGCGCTTGGATTTCCCTTTGCAAAGAAAATCTGTGTTCGGTTTAACTTAGCAAAGGACGCATCCAGTGACAGACGTGTGTCTTTTGGTTTAGTTTACAGTCACATACACTTGCAGCGGCTTTCGAAGTCAGCCGCTCTCCTTGTCTCTGTGTAGCTACCCAAACATACCCCCCAACACGCCTCGGCACCTTTACGTCCCCGACTCCCCGGGGCTTCAGACGTCTCTAAAGTGAGATGCGAAGGTCCCGTGTGAGGGGCTCGTGCGGGTCTGTGTCGTGGATTTGGACAAAGAAGCTGTTCAGAGTCTGGGGGGGAAGCGTCAGCTTGGCCGCAGCCGGAGGACGGCGCCTCCCCGCCAGCGTCCCCGCCGGGGAGCCGCGCTCGTCCGTAGACACGTCGCTGTCCAGGCCGTCGATGCCCCGCGTCCACTTTTATCGGCTCAGTGCAGCTGCGAAGAACCACAACCAATACGCGAGGGGAAAGAACGAGGGCGGCGCCCGCAGCCCAACGCTGCGCCACACGGTCCAGTTTCACTTCTCCCTTCCCCTCCCCCACCCGCCTCTCCAGCGCGCAGGACCACGTGCGCGGGGCTGCACAGTCTCCTCTCGGGTTCCTTATATATTTTGAGTTGTTGTGTTGTTGTTTTTCTCCCCCTCTCAAGCAGTCAGGAAAATAAGGCCATGGGGGGAAAAGGCCTGAAATCGACCTGAGAGCCACCAGGCAGAGCGACCGGACGCGCCTGCACACGGTAGCGGCACCCGGGGGCCCGGGACTTCCCGGAGAAGAGGCCAACTCCCCGCAGAGGGCGGGCGGCGCCGACAGGGAAACCCTCCTACCTGAGGTGCATCGCACTGAACTATCCGCACTGGGCTCAAGTCCTTTCCTGGTGCTGGGTCCTGAGATCCCGCCCAGGTCGCCACAGCCCCGGGCGCACGCGAGACCCCGACTCCCTCCACGTCCCCTCTGCCTGGCTGGCGGCCTCTCTTCTCTTCTGAGGTCGATGCTCACATCCAATGAGTCGTGTGCGAGTGATCCTTGCGGCCCCATCGGCAGTCTCCTGAACGGGGAACACATCTTTCCGAGGCAAAGGGTTGGATCCGCCTTTCTAGCTCCCGTGTAGCCTCCAGCGTCCATGCACCCCCACCCCACCCCCCCTGGCCTGGCCTCACTGCAAACCCACGGCCAACAGCACCGAGTGCAGGTACGATGACGTTGACTGAGCGTGGGAGTCCCCGGTGTTGCTAAAACGACCCCCAAAGCTATTGCATTTGCGACTTGAGACTACTAAGAAATTTTGCAGAACTTCAAACATTAAAAACTGCTGTTCAGTGGTCGCACTGCAGTGACCAGAGGGATCTTGTTTGCTTCTCTATGGAAGAAAAACTCCTTTTTTACTCCATTTTGCCCTAGCTGATCACCAGTGGCTTCAGCTGAGGGTAAAGTGATTTGAGTTTTTCTTATGCATAGATGAATACATTCTATGAGTGAAGAGAAATTTGGGCAAATTATTGGACTAGCCATTTCACTTAAGGATTCACAGCAAATAAAATAAAAAGAAAAAGAACTCCTGGAACAAAGATCTCAGAGTTAGCTGTCAGCATGCTGTGTGTTCTAAACAATGAGTGATAAAATGTATCTGTGGTATTTCCTTCTTTCATACTCACCATAAACATAAGGGTCTGGGGTTCTGATCCAGTTCATGTATACATTTAATATTATGTAAAAGCAGTGGTTTAAATGATGCATAACGCGATTCTAGGTTTTGTTCCTTATGAAAGGATCGCTTGAGCTATAAACCATTTGTTGGAAAAAATAGAATACCCTATCAAAACAAAGCAGGCAACCCAAATGTCTGGTGTTAGGAGAGAAAAACCACAAGGAGGCAAAGAATAAAACAAAACGAAGGAAAAGAAACAGACAAAAATAAAAACAGAAACAAGTCCACCTCCATCAGCAACTCAGCTCTCTGAATACCCGACTAATAATATTCAAGGACACATTTGGTTTTCAGATCTTCTGTGCCTCTTGTGACATTTTGAGAAATAAGACAATTACATACATTGGAAACATAATTGTCCTCACTCTAAATATTTCATGCTTATCAAACAAACAAAGGATTGCTTGCTTTCTCAGTGCCACTACTCCTTTGGCACTAATTTTGGCACTTAGATGGTGCTTGATTAGGCATGCAAGGCAATTTGAAAATGATCTTTACAGCTGACACTACTCCTCGGGCTTATTGTTGGCCAATAGAGTGCTGATTGTTTTGTCCAAATGGGCCTCAGTCCATAAGCTACGCTTTTATAGAGTAAACTCTTTCAGTGACTCCAAGCTTTCTTACCCTTTCTGAAATAAGGGTATACCTGTAGTTTTATTGTGCATGATGACAGAACTCACGAAATGGAATGGACTTTCTAAAAAAGCTTAGTAGTAATTCACAGCTATAAACCAAAAGTCAACAAAGGCCCTATCAGCTATCTGCCAAAAGCATGGTCAGGAAGTAGCAAATGAGATTCAACCCAGATAAGCAAAAGTAGTGTGTCTGGGGAAATACAATCTAGAAGTCATAAACTTGAGGTCTAACTCCATGCTCTTCATGAGTCACTCGCCCCCAAATTTCCGTTGCTGGCCATTAGAGTTTACTACGGAGCGTGCAGTCCTCTTCTAAATATACTGGAAGAGCAATGATGGATATATTTTTAAATGCACCTGCAATTTTATTATTGAAGGCAAAGGTGCTATTTTAAAAATTACCTAAGTGGTGAGAAAAAAGAGTAAACCTGATGCTGGTTTGTCATATGATATTATAAAAATATGAAAAGAGCAGTCAAGCTATTGCCTTTGGGGTTGGGGTGAGTAACAAGTGACTGCCACGTTGAGGA
Organism: Craseonycteris thonglongyai; assembly: GCA_004027555.1. Lineage (NCBI taxonomy): Eukaryota > Metazoa > Chordata > Mammalia > Chiroptera > Craseonycteridae > Craseonycteris > Craseonycteris thonglongyai. The sequence continues at coordinate 15,759 of PVKE010004991.1, read as the reverse complement.
ATCATATTCCCCCAAAGCCCTTGTTAGAGATCTTCTCTTTATAAAGGTAAAGGCAACACACAAACGGTTAATAGGTAGAAAGGTGTGGGTAAAAGCAGTTGGAAGCTCAGGAAAGCTCCACCGATGCCAGTCATCGACAACGAAAAACTACTATATGCCAAGAGAGAGAAACAAGAAAAGAAAAATTAGGCAACTTAGATTAAATATGCTGAAGGATTGCATGTCAGTCACTGTGGAAAGTTTACCTAGAAGAAAAAGATAAATACGATAAACTTTTTTTTTTTTAATTAATCACAAGTACAACCAAATTTGCCATAGTCATTATTTGTGAGACTTAGGACATGAGTAAAACTTCACTTGGAAATTCATCTGAAATCTTGGCTTTAGTAGAAGTCTGGCCAGGAACTCTTAATACTGCACCCCTCACTTGGTCTCCTAGGCTATAAATGCATAAAGATAAACATAAATAAACTTGTTCCTTTCGCCTCAGGTCTGCTCACTGTGTACTTCCAAAATCCTTGGTATGATTAGAGAATTTGATGATGTTCTTTAGAATTCTTCATGGAAGGAAATATTTTTCCTCACATTAGCCAACAATAAATGGTTTAGAAAACCAGTCCTCATGTAACAAGAAATTGGATGTAAAAGTCAACATTTATGACTCATGTAATAAATTCCTCTTGCATAAATTTCACCCTACTTTACCTCCTACATTTTGGGGGGAGCAATAGGCATTAGAAATTAACTTTCAGATGACAACATTTTCAGTAGACTAAAAGGCACATATACTTTTTACAACATAAAGCTCCTAGATTACAGGGACCAGGTCTGGTCTTATGCATACCTTTTCTTGGCATTGTCATTCTAGTGCCTTCAATTGATGCTCTCTAGCCCGATGTATTCTATACTGATGGAGTTAAGATGATTCCTAACAATATGAAGTGATTTAGCTAAGTGAAAGAAAAAAGGCCAGTGTGGGGAGAAAAAAAGAGATTGGCCCATTAAAAGTTTCTTTAAAGGGTTCCTGTACATAAGAAAATTCCTAGCTCACACCTGGGGAGTTAGCTTTATTCTTGGCTGCTTCCATATGGTCTGGTCTCCCACTGATGTGCAGGAGTAAATTTGATTTAAGCTAGTGTGCCAAACTTTCCTCCTTCTTAAGGAAAATTCCCATTAGGTGCATTTGGAAGTTTTTTTCTTCATGAACTTACATTGCCAAACCAAATAAGAAAGGAATTTGTAAGTGAGGGGTGGGGGGGGGGGGAGAGAGAGAGAAACACTTCGCTTGAGTCAGGATTGGCCATACCATACTTAACCTGTCAGTGTAGGCAAAATATAAATGCTCAAAGAACTACAAAACTTGGTTTGATTTTTGCCCTCTGCCTTCTGTGGATCTACATCTGAAAGTTTGAGTAGGACCTGGATTTAAACACACGTTTCTTTCACATGTGTCCTGTGTTTATGCCATAAACCAGAGTATAACTTCACATAAGCCATTTTTTCATGTGCTTTCATGTGCAGAACCAACAACAAAAACAACATGAAAAATAAACCTTGTAATTTCTTTATCATACAGAATGCAGGTTAGGATGGCAGTTAAGTTTAGCATTTTATGATATAACGTGTAAATAGCTGGATCTTCTAAGTCCAATTTAAACTAACAGACCTGTAATTGAGTCCTTATGACATCTATTAGTTACTCACATGGTAATGCCAGAGATAAATATATGTCTATATATCCACCAATAAATGAATAGAAACTCATATATACACACACACATATATATATATATACACATATATATGTATATGTGTGTGTGTGTGTATTTTTTCCAAATGTATAATTACAAATAGATTGGCATTGCAAAGGGCACATTTTTATTGAAATTTTACTTCATACTTGCATTCACATCAAATGAAAGGAAAAAAGTTTTAGGTCAACAATAAACCTATCTTTAGTAGCACTCTGCATTTGCAGGTTGGTACCCTATGCTTGAGCAGGACTGTAAATCCCACCCCTGCGTGCCTGGGGTTGACTGGGACCTTGGTTTCTGATCTGGCTGAGAGATGTGTAAAAACCTCAAGTAGTCAACAGCTCCCTATCGGCTATGCGTCTGAGGGGCTCAAGAGCTTGCCTGTTCCAAGTGTCTGGAATACATTATACTCTGTCAATTGGCTCCTGCTACTCCTGTTTTGGAGAATAGGAAGAATTTGTATACTGTGCTAAAGTAAATGTACTCCTGCCCAAATAACAGTTTTCCTTACTAGACTATTCTGAATGTGACTCTATCTTCTGTATCTCCTACTGCTAATATGTTAAACACATGGCATTTCTGAAAGAGCTACAATGAAATATTCTCCAGACCTTCAAATTCAGAAACTAGTTCAAAATTTGGATTTTTATCCAAAGGCCATCTGAATCTTATGTTTCAAAAAATTTTAAAAAAAAGGTAGGATATTTGAGTAGAGAGTTGTTATACACACACACACCTACACAAACATACATATATATGTATGTATATATATATATGTATGTGTGTATGTATATGTGTATTTTTCATATATATATGAAAAAAATATATATGAAATATATATATATATCAAGGATCAAAAGACTCCTTGTATTAATACATAAAAATTTTTAATTATGTCATTTCTGAATTTTAAAAATATGATTTTCAAATAAATACAATGCCTGTAGTCTTTGACAAGAGAACCATCCCTTGCCTTTGCTGAGTTCTTAACAGACACATATTTTATAGTTTTCAGTTATTGTTGCTCCCTCAATAAAATAAAACATTTGATCGCCTAGTCTTTAGGAGATTCTGGATTTGCTTTTTTATGCCATGGAAATTTTTATGATTGTGAATGGGTAGACAGGATGAGCAGTCGAGAAAAAAATGCTAAGCCATCCTCATCTGGCTAATTTGGTTAATAGTTCTATTTGCACAAGGTAATGAGGCCTTAATTGGGTTAACATAATTCATCAAGACATTGACTTTTACAAGTCCTCCTCACCCGATTCACCTGGCCTGTTTTGGAAATTTCTCGGTCTGTATATATATAAACATTCAACAGTTTAGGATTAAAAATCAGTCTTTGTGTAGATTTCTACTGATTTCCTGCATGTTGTCCTTATCTCTGAATCTATCATCTGTGGTCTTTGAGGGTGAAGGATTTGTTCTCATTGTTCTGAATCTAACTTCATGGGATCTAGTAATTTACAAATCCACAGATGCTGGATGACTGATAGAAACGACAGAAAAGCCTGTGAATCTGGCTGCTTTTGAAAGAGTGTGTGTGATAATACCCGATTCGTAGCAGCCTTTCTGCGTTCCGAGGCCCGTTTTGTTTACAGGATCCCATTTGACGTAAATAATTGAGTTGGGGTGGGGAAAGGATTTCATTTGAGAGAAGGAGACAAGTGCCAACATTTGAACGTTCACTGAGAAGAGATGAGTCCGTGTAAGAGCAAATCATCAAGGTATTTGCATGTCTTTCACGGCTTGTGATTTGATTCCCTAACTCAAGGAGAGGACGTTCAGAGAAGGAGCAGCTCGGATTACTGGCCTGGAATGACTGCTTCGTCCAATGCTGAACGACTCTCTGTAGCGCCCCATTAAGTCACAGATGCAGAGGGGCGTTGGGATTACAGAAATGTGCCCATACCCTCGGGAAGGGGTCCCAGGTGCAAAGAAAGGCAAAACATTTAGTAGAAGGGACGCAGGGAGTGCAATCCAGGTTCCCCTTCACAATCCCGGGTAAACCACTTACTAACTTTGCCTTGATTTCTCCCTGTCTACAATCAAATTATACGAGGGCTGTCCCAAAAGCACCCAGCCACACAATATGAAAAACAGAGGCACACTTGTGGACCACTTATAAAAAATATTTGGACTCCCGGATGTTTTAATACAGTTCAGTCTGATAGTTTATTCCTTTATATTCTCCCCACCTCACCAGGAAAAACAAAATCGCGCTGTCACTCCCCCACCCCCCTTGGGGTCCACGTACGCACACCTAACAGCCCATGTTAACAGAGCACCCACCCCACCCCCAGCTCTCCTTCAGTTTAAACGCTGCGAGGGCCAAGGGGGTCCCGGTCACCCCGTGGGGCCTGGGCATCAGGCCCAGGCTCAGTTGGGGCGCAGAGGGGTCCCGAAGGAGGCGGTGGGGGGCGGGGGCCGGGAGAGGGGCCCTGGGAAGCGTGCTCCTGCCGCCCGCGCCTGCCCTGGTGTCCTGCGCTCTCACAGGCACCGACGGGCGCCCCCAGCCCGGAGGCACAGGCGCTTGTGAGAAGAACGCCGTCCTGGCTGGAGTTTCTGGGAGCCAGAGCCGTTTCTGCTCTCCACGCCGAGACAGAACCCCAGTTAGCGCTGCCCTGGCCTCTCCGTTCCCCGTTTTCGGTTTGTTCTTGGAAGAACCGGTTCCTCCGCCCCGCGTTGCGGGAGTTGGGACACTAGTGAGCGCAGCTGCCGGCCCGCGTCGCCGGCCACCCTCCCCGGGCGCGTCCTCCTGCCACCCGCGCCCCCGGGGGCGGCGCGCTCCCGCCCTGCCCGGCCGCCCCGCCGGCTGCAGCCTCCAGTCGGGTTGCGGTGAGGACGAGACTGTTGTGAAACTAAATCTGACCCTCTGGCTCGGAGGCGGCTGCGGAGAGCCCGGGCCGCTGACGGCGCAGCCCCACCCGGGGCAGGAGGGCGGCGATCGGAGCCCGGACAGCCGCGGAGGGGGCGCAGCCGCGTGGGCCGCGACCCCCGCGCGCGCCCGCCCGAGTCCCGGAGGCCGCCTTCGCCCGCGGGCGCCGCCGCCAGGTACGCCAAGCCACCTGGATGGGCACCGGGCGCGCGCAGTCCCGGGGCGGCGCCCCCTGGCCTGGCAGCCTGGGGGCCACGCACGTGGAAGGATGTGTCCGAGGCCGGGTGGTTTTCCTGCGGGGGAGGTGGTGGCTGATTGGGACATGGAGGGGACGGAGGGGGCGTCATCGTGACCTTATTCGATGTTGTGATTGCTGTCTTGGACGTGTGCTTGCGCTTGAAGCTCCAGTTGGGGAAACATTGGGGGGGAGGGAGCTCAGATATTTATATTTAGTGCTCTGTAGCCCCCTGAGCTCCTTCCTTTGTTCAAAAGTGGGTCTGTGGGCCCAAATCGCAGAGACCAGTTAAAAGAAGTAGCAGAGGAATGGGAGGGGGTCAACCAGGGTGAGGCATTATTATTATTTCTATGAATAATTGGGAAGCAATAAAAAATAAACAGGACCTCGGCTCTACCTTTGGTGAGGTTGGGGGAGGTGAGAATACCACATACAGCAGAAACAGCTTTTTATTGTTTTCTTTATGTTAAAACCTACCAACTTTTTCTTTTTTTCCTTTTGTTTTGTTTTGTTTTGTTTTTGTTCTGGTAGCAGACTGTCGAATGCTACGGGTAGCTAGATAAGTCATCTCAAGTCTTCTTGGAAAAATTCGGGTGGGAGAAAGACTCAAACCTGTCAAGAAATATGAAGCGATTATACCTGTATATTCAAATGAATCCATATCAAGTGTCTATTCAGCCTCGAGAATTCCAATTATGAGTGAGAAGTGCAAGAATAATGCAGGACAAGATGTCCATGTAAGAAAGGCATCTTCCCTCCTGTTCCAAGGCCCTAATACCCGAACTGTCCTGTGGCTCTAGCTCTGGGGTGACCAGACGTCCCACTTTTGGCGGGACAGTCCCGATTTTTAACAATTTGTCCCGTGTCCCACAGCGTTTTAAAAAAGTTTCGATTTTTGGAAAGAATGCATGACAAGCTAGGGAACGGTGGGAGATAGACCCAATTTTTAATCAAGAACACCCCCACCCCCACCCCCCACCCCCGGTCAATGGTGTCCCGCTTTACCAATGTTCTAATCTGGTCACCTTACCTGGGGTGTGCATCAGCCAGCACTGGGAAACAGGCGTGCAGCCAGCATCTCGTTCCATGGATAACAATGGCATCTGGCCTGAAGGAGTGGTCTGGGGGACAATGGTGACCTCATGAGACTAGTGCTCTGCTGGGGACACACAGGTGTGCAGGGCTCCCTGGAGAAGAGGACTGGGCGAGCCCGGATAGCCATGCAGGCATCTGGGTGGGAGACGTGTCTTCCAGGCACAGGGCCACCGGCATCAGGGGGTCTGGAAGTAGCCTGCCATAGTTGGCAGGTGACAGGGGAGGCCTGGGATGCAGGAGGGGCGTGCAGAGAGGGGACCTGGGGGCCCAATGGGAAAGGGCTTGAGTGTCAGACCAAATGAGACCAAACAGGGCTTGCTCCCTGCTCTGGGCGAGAACAGGTCTGAAGTGCACAATGTGGAACATGTGGAGGCCTTGGCAAGCAGCCAGAGAAAAGTACTGATTAAGATAAGTTACAGGGGAGGCCTGGAAGGCTCAGCGGGTTGAGCGCTCGCTTTGCAGCCCCGGGGTCTGGGGATTGAGTCCTGGCCCCGGCCCATGCAGACCCATATGCTGAACTAGGGTGTGGCACCAAGCTCAGCTCTCAACAGGGTACGCTTCCCATGTGTGAGGCGCCTGGCTCAGTCCTCAGCTCACAGGGGCGCACCTCCCATGTGGGAGACCCCAGACCCCATTCCCGCCCTGCGCAGCCCCCGCCCACCTGTGTGGAATGAAACCATGTGGAAAACTGATGACATACAACCATGGAGACAGCTCTGGGCCCTCCCCCTTCTCTCTGTCCCTCTCTCTGTCAAAAACAATAAGTTTTTTTTTGTTTTTTTTAAATAGGTAAATTACAAAATAGGAACTAGGAACTAAATTTTTCAGTGGGATTATTTCGCCTATAAAAAACAGTTCAATGTTCACAAAAGATAATTAAAGAGAGGGAGCTCTGTAATAACAATATTGTTTTACTATCCTTGCTATCTTAGGAACCTGCAATGCAGTTTCTAAAAATGTCCAGTTGTCCTTCAGCAATTGATTTACATGAAAAAATTTCGGATGTAAAAACTGGAGATGATCAGGCATGTTGCATTACAGTTTTATGACCTTTCTTCCTCTACAAAATGTTCATCATTCACTCAACACACATTTATTGAACATGTACTATGTGCAGGACTTTTGCAATGGTCTCTATCCTATTTCATGGTATTAATGACATTGTCTGAGTGGAAATATCAAGGCTCAGGGAGGTTAGTTTTTCCAGGATTACAGACTTGATGAGTGACTCCAGTAGTCTTTCTCTCTACCCTGTGACTCATCGAGATGAGCTCTGTTTTGGCACTAACTCTCCCCTTTATCGTTTGTATGGGTGGCTTGAAAGAAGAAATGGTTTTTATGTGGGTGCATTACACAAAGCTGGAACAGATAACTCAGTCCTTGGTTCACAGAACCATGAGGCAAAGAACGTCTGAGTGAGCCTGACAGGCAGAAACAAACAAAATGAGAATTTCACAGGGATGAATCAACCCCTCAGACACAGCAGAGGGATTAAGAATTGAAAACTGGTCATTGGCCGAAGACTTCGAGTTTCCCAAAGCTCTGTAAGTTCCTGTGGTGTTCAGGGCCGGAGGCCACTCTCTCCAGCAGATGTGTCCTGTGTGTGTGTGGGGGGGGGGGGGGGGACAGAAAGTTAAGTCACTCGTTTTAAAAAAGACATTTTGGGTGTAGAAAGAGGAGCCTTTAGGAGGTAGCACCATACTATTGAGCATGTCAAGGACAGTTTTGTATGGGAGGCTATTGAAATGTGATAGTGTTGGTGCAGAAGGAAACTTGGACCTAGAGAAGCTGGGTCTTTGTCAGCTCAAGGGAAGGGGAAGCCTCCTCAGGGTTAAACCTTCAAGCTGTGACCAATTTCTGCTCCCAGAGAGGTGTTTGTGCAAAAGCAGGTTGGCTCTCCGGCAAGGATATGAGGGTGATTCCAGCTCTGAAAATTGGGGTTCCATGACTTCTGTGGCCGACGTAACATCCACTGCCATGTATGTTCCTGTCACATTATGTCACCCACGGACTGTTTTCTCACTGAACTGAAGGGAGACCTATTCCTTCAACTTTTCTAGTTTTGCTCTGATGCCAGCTGCTTTTAAGGAAAGAGTGAAATTCAGACACCCTGAGTCACTGCCACTTCTCTGACAGTTCAGTGCCTTCCCACTCTTGTCTTTATCTTCCGTGTTTTGGCCTCAGAGGCTGCAGTCTTACTCCATCAGGCAATCTCGATTCTGGCCAAGAAGCAACTAAAAGGAAGAGTCAGCATCCAGGAAATGTGGAAATTGTTTTGCTAAACTTTCGTTGTGATTGTCAAGGTGAAGGGCATGAGTGGTAGAGCAGAACAGGGGCACGTTGATTCTCTTGTTTCTTCTACACAGGCACGTGTAATATGCATTCATCCATTCTGAGGTCTACTGAGGAGCTTAGAGCCCCGGGACGAAGCACATTACCTAGTGAGGTGGACATTGCAGCGTAGGCCCGTTTGTGGTTAAAGTACCTTTGAGTTTTAGTAGCAAAAGAAATAAAAGAAATGGCCTAAGAATCTGAGAAATCTGTTTGCACCTTATTTTTATAAATAAAACTGTCTTTCAAAAAAAAAAAAAGATTTATTGTTTTTGAGAGAAGGTGAGAGAGAGAAAGAGAGAAAGAGGGAGGGTTCAGAGCAGTCTCCATAGTTGTACATCATTAGTTGTGACATGGTTTCATTGCACACAGATGGACATGGGGCCACACGGGGAGGGAACCAAACTGGGGGCTTCACACATGGGAAGCAAGAACTTTGCTTCCACGCCATCTGTTACCAGTTCAGCATATGGGTTTGCACGGGCTGGGGCCAGGATTTGATCCCTGGACCCCACAATTGCAAGGCAAGTGCTCAACTGCTGAGCTATCCCGGCAGCCCTCAAACTGCCTTTTTTTCTCGACAGCTGAACTTATTGTGGGCTAAGCACAGACTAGGAGCTTTGTGAATTTGACCTAGGGTGTTACTGAGAAACAGACCACTGTTCACCATTCTAAGTCCTTAAAGTTTAAAACCTTCGGTATTACATCAGTTATCAACATGGCAATTGAACCTTCATATGAAAGAGCATTATTTTCTGTCTAATCCTTATCTCTTAACCAGTGATATATTTTTAAGCCTCTTTTTCACTTCTATAGCTAAAGAATGAACATTATTGATTGTGGAACCCATTTAGTTCACTCAAAGAGGAATAAATATCACCCTCATGAGATGAGTATTGGTGGATGAACATCTAGACCAGGGGTGTCCAACCTTTTGGCTTCCCAGGGCCACATTGGCAGAAGAAGAATCGTCCTGGGCCACACTTAAAATACAGTAACAATAGCCGATGAGCTAAAATAAATAAATAAATAAATAAATAAATAAATAGAATTAAAAAGTCCTGAAAAGATCCCACAGTGTTTCAAGGAAATCTACGAATTTGTGTAGGGCCACATTCAAAGCCGTCGTGGGCTGCATGTGGACCCCGGGCTGTGGGTTGGACACGCTTGGTGGAGACAGAAATCATCAATGAGATCATGTTCAATATGGAGGGACAAGGATCGTTATTCCCCAGGAAGAAGGCCATCCAGACAGTTTGCTTTCTTGACTGTACTGGAAAAAAAGGTTGACAACTGATAGGAAATGTGAGTTGTACACATTAAAAAAATAAACTTTAAGTGCATAGTTCACTAAATTTTGACAATTACGTACACCCATGGAACCACTACCATCAAAATATAGGACACTTCTGAACCCCCAAAAGGTGCCCTGGTGCCCCTCTGCGGTCCAACCACCCCCACCTCCACCCTAGCTTGCCTCCTGGCAACGCTCATCCTGCTCCATCCACAAGGATGAGCTTTTGTGGTCTGTTTTTAACAATTTAGGAAGTATTTGATGGTAGATGTTCCCATGTAAAAGTAAAGGAGTAGATATTGTGTAGCCCTCTCTTTTTCTTCTGAATAAAGGAAGAAAATCCATTATTTAGTTATAGTTATTTACTTAATTTGCATAATGGTAAACATAGCCACAGAACAGAACCTGTTCAGTTGCTACCAGTCATTCAAGAATATGTTATTTTAAAACTGAAACTATAGTCTTAGAGGGCGGAGAATCTATTTCTGTGCTACATTGTATGCAAACAACATCTCTGGAGGGCTAGCAATGCCCTAAACTCTAGCTGCAGCAGAATGAATGAACCGGCCTGGTGAAATTTTAGATAAGTTTAATCACGTATGATTATGTTTCATATTATTTTTTCATAGCTGTCTGAATTTTCTCCTTACCAATAAGATTTATAAGCCGGTGGTTCTCAAGCAACACACTACAGCACACCATTATTCCTCAAATTCATCATGGATACGCCAGCAATCATAACCAATGGACAACATTTACATTTTCTAACTTGAGTAGAAATTATTTTATGACAACGGCTGTCAGACTCAACTGACTAGAGTCAGGAGGCTTGGTGATTCACCTCGCACGAGGTCAGGGGAGGAGGAAGTGATCAGCATAGTGATAAAAGGTCCTGTGTTTACTCAAATTCGTTTTGACTTTTTTTCTTGAGTCCATGAGAGCGTATTCTATTCAAAGTGCAATGCTGAGTGGAAAAAAAGAGCCACGGGTGTGTGATAATCACGCATACTTTCAGCAGCACGGTGAGAGTCCCCACCAACAGATTAGTTTAAGGAAGTCTTTCAAATGTCCAGCCACAGTTTTTGGTGTTCAGAAGTTGGCCACGAATACACAAATTTGGTAACCTCTAGCTAAGGGAGATTCACGAATGCTGTCAGGATTACAGGTTTCTTTATAGCAACTTTATTTGAATATTTTTAAGACATGAATTCTGTCTTTTATCCTTCTCCGAGAATCGGTATTCTGTGTAAACAGAATCCAAATAAGTGAATTTGACTTCACTTTACACTCAACTATCAAACCTCTTGATCCGTTAATTACACCGTATTGAATTTATCACTAAACAGATAATTTTAAAAAAAGAAGAAATATCTGATGAACCAGGATCTTGAAGTGATATGTGCTATAGTGACAGAGTAAAAACAAAAAATACCCACATGTCCAACTTTATAGGAATAGCTAGCTCCCTAATGGAATATTACATGGGCATTAAAAATGATAAATTTAAAGTGCTTAAGGTACAATGTTAGGAGAAATCAGAAAAACACAAACATGAAGACTCACTGTGGAAAATTATGCATGTACACAGATTATGGGTGTGTTTCTTTAGGCTTTCAAAAATATATATTCTCAATGTACTAAGTATTACATTGAAATAAAATGTAGGTCTAATGCTTCTGAAAACATAGTTTGAATCAACTGTAGTTACTGAATAAACACATGTCACCATATTCCTAACTAGTAGCAGCGCATTTAATTGTGCCCTTGCCTTCCCTTCTTCATCTGAAGTTAGAAGGGAAGCAGAACTCTGGTCCTATCTATTTAGAAGTTCTAGAAAGAATAGATAGGCTTCATACTTAAAACTTGAAAACAGCAGTACTAGTATCAGTGGAAATGCTAGAAAAGCAAATTGGTGTCGACATTTGTTTCTATAGAAACTACATCTCCAGTTGTGGTGGACTTTCATCATTGGTGAACTGAACTTGTCTTTCACCCATGATTTCAGTGTCTGGAGTATGTTCCTTACTCATGTGAAGGAGCAGTAATGACCTGGTTTGGATCTGACTCACGTGGGTATGCCAATCTCTGTTTTCCTTGCTATCACCGAGTTTCTGACGCAGGTGAAGAAAGCACAGAAGAAGTGGCAGGGAGCCTTGGCATCTTGTGGCTTCTGGAGACAGGAGTAGTTGAGTTGAGGAGGTCTCTGGAGGTATTTCTCCAATGGTTCATTTCACTGCAGGCTTCTGTTTGTAAATTTTCTTAAAGACCCCTTGATTTGATATGTTTATTCAATCTGTAGTTGTAGTCTTCTGGGGACACACTTCAGAATAGCCCTTTTCTTTTCTATAAAGCAATGTCCAACCACTGGTTTCCTTCTGCTTCTCAGGAATGTTAGAAAACTCAACACTTGGTGAGCAGGCAAAGATTAAAGTGATGGTGTGTTGTAATGAAAATAATCTTTCATCCACAGAGCCGCAAGTTATTAACTGTGTCTGTTGGGTCCCTGGTTCATTAGCGATGATTTATGTGTTATCAAAAACACATCCCATTTTTCATAATCAGCAGAAAACAAATTAAAATATACATGATGTATACAATTTTTAAAAATATGATTTTCCTTCTAGTCATACTAGTACCCACCTCCACCCCCACCTTATTTTTCTTCACTCCAGAATGTCTGTCCCAAGAGCCTGCCTGACTAGACCCTTTCTCTGTCTACCTCAGACCGCTGGAACCAACACACATATTCCAACTTCTCTTCTCCCCAATCTCTGTCTCTGACAAGAGCCACACTATTTGTGATGAGCTGGAATTCAAGTAAAAACAAGATAATGCTAATATGTGAGATGAGATGCTATTGCTTATTTTACCAAATGCCTGGCTTTAGCTGATGGGTAGAAAAATAGGAAGTATCTTTGGGAGTGAATATGGATTTTTACTGAACTTGGAAAACTTTAGGTCAGAGCTCAAGTCTTTATTTTACTTTTTTGGTATCAAGGAAGCTCAACATAGATGTTTTGTCTCACCTGCATTACAGTGTCTATATTCTGTTATTTTAAAAAATTATTAGGCTTGTTGGTTATAATAGGGCATAAAATATCACTTCCAAACCTGTGTCACTAAATTCTATAGGTATAATTATAATGTCATCACCAGGGGCCAATTTTATAATTTTTCTGAGCCCCCAAAGGGCATTTTGTATAACTTCAAGATTTGTCAGTTTGTAGTCTCAGTTTGATGCTCTCTGCAGAGTCTGTTTTATCCGTGTACAAATCTAACATTTATTTGCCGTTCTTTATTTGCTAGTATGTGTCCCCTAATTTCATCCCCACTTCCCCAAGAGTGGCAAATATACCAGAAGTTCTGAAGGCTTCCACAAACCGTATGCTGGGTCAGTGCACCTAGCAAGTCAGCCTTCCAGTGGTGTTGCATCAACAGTCCAGGGCGTTGGGACTGACGAAGGCATCGTTTCCTGAGTATTGGAAAGAGCAACTCCAGCAGGGCCCATCCTTTTCGTCTCTCCCTTGCTCAGGATGCCTTCCACCATCCATCCCTCTTGCCCTCTGCCCAGTTGTGCTCAGCACCGGATACTGAGGCTGGCTGTGAATACAGATCGGGAGCTCTACCACCTCACACTATGGGGGCCCCCACCCTGCCTCCTGTGGGCTGTGGTGGTCTTGGAAGGAGCTACTTACCACCATCTGCCTGTGCGTCTGGGGAACGTGGAGGGTTAGGCTGCATTTACGTGTATGCCCGCCTGTGCGGCTTCTTCTCACTCTCCTGTTCAGCTGCTCTCCCTACGAGCAGCCCGGGTGTATTGACCTTGGCCAGCAGTCCCAGGGTGTCTCAGTCCCTTCTCTCTTTATTGGGGACCTTACCCTTCAGTGGTCAATAGAAGGGTATCCTTCCATAGTCTACAATTCCACAACAGTTGACTCAGGAGTGGGTACCTGAAGGATTTGGCTTTTTGGAGTAAATGCACAAGGGAGTGAATGACCCAATTTGGGGCTTTGACAAAAGTGAGTATTTGGGGGATGCTGGGATAGCTCAGCAGTTGAGCGCTTGCTTCAAAATCACGAGGTCTGGGGTTTAATTCCCAGCTCCAGCCACAAACGCATTTGCTGAACTGTGGCGCAGCCGGTAACCGACGAGATGGCTTGAAGGCAAAGGTTCTCGCTTCCCCTGTGGGAGGCCCCCAGTTCAGTTCCCACCCTCTTGCGGCCTCACATCCACCTGTGTGGAATGAAACCATGTCACAATTAATGATGTACAACTATGGAGACTGCTCTGGGCCCTCCCCCCTTCTCTCTCTCTCTCTCACCTCTCAAACAATAAAAATTTAAAGACGTTAGTACTGGGGGTAGATGCGTGAACGGGTAAGCGCCACCAGCCTCGCGGTGCCCTGTTTTGAAGGGATGCTTCTGATACCAAGCCCTTGCCTTGACTCTCCACAAATCTCCCAAAACAAATCTCCTCCCACCGATCCCTCCATCAGAGTACACCCCCCTTCCATTTCCTATGCCTAGAGCAAGCTCCTTAGACATTCTTCTAGTCCTTTCTAGGAACTACGCCTCAAATTAAAGTCTCTGTGAAGTTCACCTCTAAGTACTCTATATGTATTTATACGTAGGTCTACACAGTCTTGTGAATAGCCACTCTCTATGGATGTAGTAGCTAGGTAAGTAGGTAGGCAGGTAGATAGATGATGATAGATACATACATACATACGTAGATAGATAGATAATGAATTAAGTAACTTGATTTTGTCTGAGCCTGTTCCTTGGGGTACTTGAAATAAATTTTCAGGACCCCCCCCAAACTACCATTTAACTGCCCACCTAATTCTAGCACAGGGTTTACATGTATTCAAAAGTTGCCATGTCTCAATAACACTCATTCATTCATTCATTTATTCATTCACAATATTTAATGAGTGTCATATGTAACCAGAACAAGAGAGGAAGGCATGTCCTAGCCCTCATGGAGCTACAATCTGGTGGGGAGTGGGGGGCAGGGTGGGCGACAGGTAGAGAAATAATGACAGCCCCATTAGATAAGTGCTATAATGGGGACAGGCTTATTTCTAAACCATGAAAGATCAAGTCTAGCAAGAGAATTAAGGGTTTACCAGAGCCAGGCTCCTAAATATCAGTAGACCCAGTCATGGCATACATTTTATGGTTTGGATTGACATGTAGAAATCTGGAAACAACTACACTGATTCAGCACAAGCAGTGGGGGATTTGTAAATAAAGTCCCTGGCTCGCTCTGACTTTTTGATTTTTGAGTGGTAGTCTTTCTGAGCGGAGACATTGCCATGATGTAGATGAATGCTGACTCTTTTGACTTCCCAATAATCTCAGCCTTTCCCCTTCAGTCCAGGAAACAATAACAAACACAGTATTTCGTACCGAACAGTTTCATCTTCAGAAGAAATAAAATTACAAATGAAATACCTTTCAAGCTCATGTAACTTGACCAGTCTTAATACCTTAAACTGTTCAGTAAGTTCACTATGGAAATATGGAAAAGAAACACATGGGAAATAATCCTGGAATATCAAATATACAGGTTTTGATTGAAACATGTTCTCAGGACAGGTATGGAGAGGATGGGAATGTCTGGAAATCAGAGGGGGCTTTGTCTTGGGCCTGTTCCCTTCTGTGAGGAATGAGACTGGACTTTGTGTCACCACACATAGGTGCCCTGTGGGCAATTTGTGTGAAAGTACTTTGTAAACTGCGAAGCGTTTTACCAATGTAAGGCAGGATTATTATCATTATTTTAAAATGCTACCGTATCGCCTGGAAAAGTTAATGTGCCTCCAGAGAGTAACTCAAGCAATGAAAAAGTCAAGTTTCTATAATATCTCTGTGCTAATTATGCAAGGAATACTCTCCAAGCAATACTGGTAGATTTGAAGATTCAGCTCTGAAACTCTGTGTATGTCAACATAGAGTGCTGTTATTTCAGTGTTTCTCTGCTTAGCAGACCATGAGTACATTCACAGGCCTTTTACTTACTCATAAGCTGAAATTGTTATAAAAGTGTTTCTTTTTTTTTTTTATATCTTTTTATATTTTTATAGAGAGTAATTATTTTATCTTCAGTGCATATTTATTTTTATTTTACTTTTGACAGATAGAGAGAGAGACAGAGACAGAGACAG
>PVKE010004990.1:0-61373 GCA_004027555.1 Craseonycteris thonglongyai | reverse complement strand
TTAAATGTGGGTAGAAGCTGTAAGAGTCAACTTGTTGTTCACCATCTCTTTCTTTTCCCTTTTACATGAGATGAGCAACATCACAGATAGGAACTGATCCATTTGCCAAGATCCCTGAGTAGAGATGACATGAACCAGAGCCATGACCTGTCCATGACATCCATAAGTGAGCAATCAACTTATGTGTTATAACACACTGAGACTGTCCAGTAGTTTGTTTTTGCATCACAATCTAGATTATTCTATCTGCTACTATTAGATACACTTCAGGACCTGACTTGCCTGAGGGAGTTATTATTCTTTCATTATCAACCATTTTCATTTTAACATATTCCCAATTTAACCTTTCTGGAAAAAAAAAATTCTATACTGGGACCTCTGAGCAGTTGTCATAACACATATTTACAAACTACAATGAAACAGTGATTAAAAAATAATAATTTGCAAACTTAACTTCATAGCAAGACTCTTCTACAGCTACTGACATTTCCAGACTCCTCTTCAAACCCACATAGGAGTAAATGGGAGCAGTGAGACTACCCTTTCAGGTATTAGTGACAGAAGCAGAACTAGCTTATAAGCAATACTGACATTTAAATGAACTGTGTGCCCAAAGTTCAGTGACAAGGTCATTGGTAGAAGCTTTAAGGATATTTTCCTGAAACTCCATCCTGCACAGACATTTCTATAGTAATCAGGCTGTAAACCTTAACCATCACTAGCAAATCTGTTCCTATGGGAATGTGCACACAAAGGTCCCACTTGGGATACTAGTAGCCTACCTTTCTCTCCCACGAACTGTGTAATCATGTATCTCCCTTCCCCTTACCTCCCAGGCAGCAGAAGTGGGGACTATATTAGGTCCAAGTCACTGGAGGTGGTCCTAAGGAGCCACAGCAGGAATTAAAGAAGTCTTAAAACTGGTGGCAGAATTGAAGGGAGCAAGAAGCATGGTGAGGGGATGTGAAAAGGCTGAGCTTCTTGCCAATATAATTGCTGCAACCACTGGGAACATTTCTTCGGAAATAGCTCTCCAAGCACCTTATATCTTCTCCCCACAGGTCTCAAAAAACGGTCTTCCTATTTATTTTTTACTTTTTTAATACTTCATTGAGGAATAATTGACAAATATAATTGTGTGTGTGTCTGGGCAAAATGTTGATCATAGTTTACCAATGGACTGATAAGCAATTTTGCGGTGATTGCCTGAATAATAAAATTAATAGCTACTATCCAAATATCCATGACATTTGGATAAGTACCGTAGCCCTTGCCTGAAAAAATCTGCCCAGGCCTGATATAAAGTGTAAAATATGATTTGATATATATATGTACATTGTAGAATGGTTACCAAGATCAAAATAATTAACATATCCATCAACTCACATAGTTAACTCTTTTTTGTGTGTGTGGTAAGAACACTTAAGATCTACTCTCAGCAACTTCCAAGTATGTAATACCATATTATTAACCATAGTCACCAGGTTGTACATTCGATCCTTAGAACTTATTTGAAAAGGCAACTTATAGCATGAGAGAAAGCATTCATAAACTGTATATCCAATAAAGGGGTTAATATCCAAAATATGTAAAAGAATTCATACAACTCAACAATAAAGAACAAACAATTCGATTTAAAAATGATCAAAGGACCTGAATAGACATTTTCCCAAAGACATATATATTGCCAATAGGTATATGAAAAGGTGCTTGATGTCACTAATCAGAGAAATGCAAATCAAAACCAAAATGACCAATAAAAAGAAACACAAGATAATCAGCTCACAGCTCTTAGAATGGCTATTATCAAAAAGACAGATAAATATTGGTAAGGATGTGAAGAAAAGGAAACCCTTATACACTATTGTTAGTGGGATTATAAATTGGTACGGCCACCATGGAGGTTCCTCAAAAAATTAAAAATTTAACTATCATATGATCCAGCAATTCCACTTTTGGGTATATATCCAAAGGAACTGCAACCAGTATCTTAAGATATAGCTGCACACCTGTTGTTTACTGCAACATTATTCACAGTAGCCAAGATATGGGATGTCCTTCGAAGGAAAAATGGATAAAGAAGTTGTGATACACATACACAGAAGCACACAGACACTGGAATACTATTAAGACACAAAAAAGAAGGAAATTCTGACATTTGCGACAACATGGATGAATCTGGAAGGCATTATGCTAAGTGAAATAAGCGAGACAAAGAAAAATACTGTATGGTATCACTTATCTGTAGAATCTGAAACAAATAAATCCAATTTCACAGAAACAGAGAATAGAATTGTGGTTGACAGGGTCTGGGGGGATTGAAACTGGAGTAAAGTAGGTCAAAGGGTACACATTTTCTTTTAACTCTTATTTTTGTGCCTCTGACCAGGATGTCTCCTGTTTTCACTTCTCTATAAGACAGAATACACTTCTGACACACATCTTTTTGAATTCTTTAACAGATTTTCTGTTAGCAATCTGCTTAAGGAGGTGGTTGTAGGCCTTTGCTACTTCCTCTCTTGGCTTGGCCTGTTTCTCTCTTGAAACGTATCTCAATTAAGTTTTCTTTTGCTTTCCTTTATTTCGCTGACTAGAGCCACTACCTCTCTTGGCTTGGCCCATTTTTCTCTTGAAACATTTTTCAATAAAACTTTACTTTGCTTTCCTGAAAAAAAAAAAAAAAAGAAAAAAAAGAAAAAAGAAAAACGGATGTGGTGTAAAGAAGCTCTCTTCTATTAATTCCCTTTCAGGCTTCCAGTTGTTCATGAAGGGAAAGATAAAGGCTGATGTAGATAGTGAGTCTTTGGATACACACAGATTTGAAGTAATACTCAACTACATGTCTGAAAAAAAGCCAGATTTGGAAACTCCTGCTCATGTTACCAAATGGGTCAGAATACGTTCCTCAGGTAACAGAACGAAGAGCCTCTAAGACAGACCCTAGGGCCAGTTCTGCTACCATGATACCAGGGCCAGGGTTGGGGAAGCCACCAGCAGTATGGGGTGGGGAGAAAATAGAGGGGTAACAATGGAGAACACCACATGGGTTTACCTTCCATTCCATTTTCTTTTTTTGTTGTTAAATTTATTGGGGTGACATTAATTGATATCAATTACATTGTTTCCAGGTGGACAATTCTACATTACATTGTCTGTACATCGCATTATGTGGAAAGTGAGCTGATTCTGGGTGGTGAGCACATAATCCATTCCATTTTCTGTCACTGGCTATCTGGCTACTGCCAGTCAAGAAATAAGCCAGGCCTTGGGTGGGGAGAAAAAGTATGCAAAGGGTGTTTAATGGGGTTTGTGGCAGATATAGTTGGCTCCTTTGTCTTTTCTCTTAAAGAAGCGAAAAGTTCATGTCCCCAACGTACCTCTCATCTGGTAGATACAAATACTGGCCAATGAGACTTTGGGCAGAAGTTTGCAAGGAGCTTCTGGGCAGACTTTTGCTTTTCTAATAAAGAGGACAGAAATAATGGCACCTGTCCTTTGATTCTCCCTGTATGATGCTGAGAGCTCTAAGAGCTCTTTTTCAGTCAGCATCACTCTTAAACATACAGCCAGTGATGTCAGCTTCTGAGAAACACAGAAAAAAGGCAAAGAGCTCAGATTAATCTGACATTGTTTACAAACCTGGTAACTCTGCTTAAGAAAAACTTTATTTTTGCTTGTTTTAGTCATTTTTTTTCTGTTGTTTGCAATAAAAGCATTCCTAATTGATACACAGTAGTCCCAGGCAATAGTTTGTAGAGAAACAAGTACTGGTAGTAGTAGGAGGTAAAAAAATGACAAGCAGTGCCAGAGGCAGAGGAGGCCAATTTATGTGGCAACTTTTAGGCCCAAGTATCCAATTACAATATAAAAGACTGCCTATATTGTTAGCCCAGAAACCAAGCACAGAATACTAATAATACAAATATAGCAGGAGTCCATTTGAGGGGGGGGGGTAGTGGAATACAGGACATGGAATACAAATTTCCCACATATTTTTAATGGGATGCAGATTTCCACCTAAACATGTATTCCAAAAAATCATAGTTTTGCTGATACTTCCCTAAGGTACCTATGTGATGTATAAAATGCCCGCATTTACTTTATGGGGTACGTGCACATTCAGTAACAAAATTAAAAACAACTAGATTAAACTGCTTCATTTCCCTAAACAAAGAGAAATTCTTTATGGTTGGGTATGAATTTGATTTGCATCATCATTCACACCCACCTGAACCTGATCTACACTGGAGTTTCTCAGGCTTCCAGAGAGAAAAAATACTCTCAAACAAAAAGAGAGGAACAAACCTGGTTCTCAGCCTTTAAGGGGTAGAGGTTTATAGAAAATTCACCCTAAGGAAAGGGAGATGAGATCATGGTGCCTGGGACAGACTGATGGTGGACTGGGAATAAAGCTTTTGAGTGAAATACATGGTTTGTTCTCAAAATAGCTTCTTAGTCAATTACTGAAGAACATGTTCAGGTCATAAAAGAGGTTGACTCAAAAACTAAACAAGTCAATGTATCCTTTTGGTATTTATAAAAACAGGTCTCCTGGTTAGCCGAAAACCCTCACTCCCCTCCCTCACCCCCTCTTGTCATTGAAAAAAAGTTTCAAGGTCAGGCAAGCCCCCAGAATCAAGAGAAGCAGCAATGGTGGATGAACAGCAAAAGCAGGACAGCCTTAATATCTACCAGGGAGAGTCCCTGGGAACCTGTTAAAGGAAGAGTGAAGTAGACTTGGAGTCCAGTGAGTATGTTGAGTGGGGTTTAGAGACATGAGAGATTTCATTTTGACTGCAGTTACTTGTAATACTGCCTGTCTTCTCTCATGTGGCAGGCCCAAAGCAGAGGTAACAGAAATGCGCCCCCCCCCCCCCCCCCCGCCCACAGCTCACGGCCACTTGGCAGATTTTCAGAAGCTGTAACTCTGCAGCTCACAAGCCAAGTACAGTCTTATAAGAAAATAATTTAGATCTAATTGCTAATACTAATATCTAACTGTACAGAGACCAGAGCTTGAACACATTTGTGCATTGCTGTCTTTGAAGAGGTGCAAATATCACTGATGCTGTCTTTTTAAAAGATTTATTTTTGTTTTTGAGAGAGAGAGAGAGAGAGAGAGAGAGAGAGAGAGACAGAGAGACAGAGAGACAGAGAGAAGGGGGAGGGCCCAGAACAATCTCCATAGTTGTACATCATTGGTTTTTCCACATAGTTTCATGCCACAGGTGGGTGCAGGGCTACATAGGGCAGGAACTGGGCCAAGGTCTTACCCTAGTGAGAACTGAACTGGGGGCGTTCCCCAGTTCAGCATATGGGTCCGCACAGGCCGGGGCTGGGATTCGATCCTTGGTCCCCAGGGCTGCAAAGTGTGCGCTTACCCTTAACACTGAGCCATCCCGGCTTCCCCAATGATGCTGTCTTGAATCTGCATCTTAACGCTTGATGCTTGACAATAACAATAAAAATACTGAAATATAAACTTTATTGTAAAAAATAGTTCAAAAATCACCGATGTAGTCTTGAACCTACATCTTGAGATGCTTGGCAGTAACAACATTAAAATATAAACTTTTATTGTAAAAAGAATTCATTATTCACAGCTACCTTTATTAATATATCATTACCCACCTAATACAATCCCGTCTCTATGTTTAAGGAGAGTATTTCCAAAGAGCCCTTAAGTGGGCTACCTTACTGAAAGCATGGCATGAATAGACCAATGTCAAGAGTAACGTACAGCAAAAGCCAGGTGACTTTAAAAAGGGAATACTTCCTTCTGTGGACACAGGCTCTATTCCTATACCTGGCAACAGCTACAACTATATTCTGTTGGTTCAAAAGTAATAGGCTTGGGACTCAGTGTTGTTTATTATTGGAAAATAATTTGGTCAGTAACATTGTCTACATTCACCCATACATCCAACATTTTCTGAACGCCTACCATGAGCCAGATACTGTTATAGGCACTGGGGAATACAGCAATGATCAAAACAGACAAAACTCCTTGCCATTTTGGAGCTTATTAAGGAATACAGACATTAAATAAAATATATAGTTTGTTCATTGGTGATAAGTGCAATGGAGAAAAATAAAGTAGGAAAGAGAATGGGATGGAGACTGTGGTTCAGGCTTCCATTTTAAACAGCTGTCAAAGAAAGCCTCACTAAGATGGTATTTAAGTAGAAGACCTGTGAAGGAGGTGCAGGAGTGAGCCATGTGGATGTCTGGGGGACACAGAGGTCCAGAAATAGCAAACGGTGACCCTAAGTCAGAAATGCGTAATGGGTCCACAGTTAAGTTCAGTTTGGCTGGAGAGGAACAAGTACAGGAAAGAATAGTGGGGTGGGAGAGGAGGGTAGAGAGCAATAATGGGACCAGATCACATAGGGCTTAAGTTAAAGGCTATTATAAAAATCTGGCTTTAACTCTCAGTGATTCAGAGCCACTAGAGGGTTTAAAGCTGAGGAGACTTGTAATCTAATTTGCTTTTTATTTGGATCACTCTTGCCACTCCCTCAATGGCAAAAGGACAACAGCTGAAGTAGGAAGACCACTTGGGAAGCTGCTATAACAATTCAGGCAGGAGATGCCTCTGGCTAGGACTAGCATGACAGACAACAAGGTAACAGGGGTCAGAGTCCAGACATACCGTAGTTTAAAGAAAGGTTTTACTGATGGATTGGACATGAGATCTTAGAGAAAGCAAGTAGAAGGATAGTGTTGCCATTAGTTAAGACAATGGAAACCTATTAGGAAGAGATAGGTTTTGAGGAAAGATTGAGTTGTTTTGGAAAAATTGGAAATATTAAATTTAAAACAGGAATGATGCCCAATTAAGACTGAACTTGTAGATGTGGAGTTCCAGGGGTGTGAACTGGAGATAATTTATAAATTCAGAAGTTGTTAATATATAAATGACTTGTAAAGACAAGAGGCAAGGTTAATAAATCAGAGACATGAGAAATGTGTGGGTGTTCAAGTCAGACTAATGTGAGATTCTTCAAAATAGGGTCAGATTCTTAAGCCTTTTCTATCTCCAGAGCCTACTATAGTGCATGGGACATTGTGGGTGATGAACAAACAGGGATAATTCAACAAAAATTTAACAGACATCCATTCTGTTCTAGCACAAGTGCCAGGTGCTGGGGAAACAGCAACGAACGATGTAAATTCTCGACGCCAGGCCAGGCAGAATAACAGGTGGCAAAAATAACTCATTAATGTCAAAATGGCTTTCCCAGGAACCTATAACCTCCAACCTAACATATGAAGAAAGGAATTTGGTAACTGGGGCGTATCTGGAGCCCTTTCTTGGTGGCAATCCTCCCTTCTTCAGCTAGAACCAGGCCAGTGCAAACACTTAGCTCCTGAACAGTTTTACCGGTTTCCAGTGCAAAAGCGCCGTAAATCAGGGTCCTGCGGTCCACAGGGCGAGGCTAACCTCCGCTAGGGAAGGGAGAGGACGGCAAAGGGAGGTGACAGAGGGCTTATCTGAGCTGCCGACTCTACCGCGGGTCCCGCACCTCCGTTCTCGGCTCACCCGCGCATCTGCCCGCCTGTGACTCTGTCCAGCAGCACAAGGGCCGGGTTTCAGGACACTAAAACTGCGCTTTAAACTACCCGGCTCGCCGGCGCGGTAACTCCCTTAGGCAGGCGCACCAGTGACAGGGCATGCCGGGAATTGCAGTTTTTGCGGCCCAGGAGGGCCCTCCGCCCGGGGCGGGATCCAGACTGGAATCCGGCGGCACGCAAGGAACGCGCAGCACTGTGAACCGGATGACGACAGAACTCCATTGTCGCGAGCGAGGCACGCCGGGATATGTAGTCTCCTCCCACTCACTTCCCTGAGGTCCTGCTCTGTCTGCTTTTGCAATTAGTTACTCATCTCATCTCTGTGAATGTGCGGCTTTTGGGTAATTTGGCAAATAAAAACCCTGAAGCAGGTGTGAGTCCGAGATTAGAAAATGTTTTTAGTTTTAGGAGGACTAAAGTTATGAACTTCTGAAAGGAATACAGATTTGGTTGAGCACAAACAACGGAAAGAGACAGAATTCAAACATTCTTCTGGTTAAAGGAAGAATCACTCCCCTCCTCATCCTTGCCCATAATGGCCAGACGGAGAGTAAAGCATGGAATCTACTCTCTTGTCGTGTGTCTGTCTCTTTAGCATAATTCATTTACCTTGTTTACGGGCAATTGAATAGGTATTTCTAAATCTGACTGTAAGCTAAGAAATGAGAAACAGCATTGAAAGTAAAACTGCACTTGTTTCTTAGTTGTTTTGCTGTAAGAGTGAGAATTTACACTTAAGCTTTCTACAGTGAAAAGACAATACGGCTTTAGTTTAGGTAGCTGGACTGAACACCTGTTACCATTGTCAGGACAATTACTGCATTCCTTTTTTTCTTCCTGGGGGCACAGCTGAGAATAACTATAGCCCTCAAATGATTGCAGTCAGATCCGGCCTGAGTCCTCATTTGCTTATAAAGTGGCTGACTGAAATAGATCTGGTTATTCTTATTCTGATAGCCGAGCCTCGACATGCAATGAAGACTGGTGTCCATCAAACCACATATGTAAGACATATTCATCAAACTGTGAGCCCATGTGCTGTGTGGGGGAGGGGCGGGGGAAAAGCACTGCATACATTTATTCAGGTGAAGGGACCAAGTAAAGCTTTTAATACAGAAAGTGGAAGGGTATTTTAGAACGTTAATGCTAAGAGCCAATTCTCTCAGTATATGCATTTTTTTTTACTTGCAATGACCTCTGATTTTATCTGTAGAAATGAGAGAGGTGTATGCACTCCACAGATAATCTGAACACTTAAAGGTAATGAGGATTTTCACCTTCTTATTGAATCTTCATATTAAATTAAGCAGCAATCAGAGAACCAAACTGATTGTTTTTCATTTCTTTTTCTCTGCCTACGGTCTGGCAAGCCATATAAAAACTTGTCAGTCAATTAACAGAGTTAGAGAGAAGACTCTGGAGTCTTCAATAAACTAATTCATCTGTTAGAGAACCAGTCTGGACACCTGATAATGCATTATATTAAAAGCCTGGTTTTATTCTTTTAAGTGTCTGAATTTTCTCTGATTTCCCTCTTGATATTCAGTTGAAGAATATTTTTCATATTGATCCGGCTCACAAATAAGTTATTTTCAGTCGTGGAAATTCTAGGGGTTCTATGAGGACCACATCCTCTCCTACTACAATGCTATGAGGGATGGTCAAGAAATTCACAGAACAGGGGAGTTATCGAGAGGTGAGAGTAGTAGTGCACACAGTTTGTGTGACTTCCTAATATGTGTGCCAAATTTCAGCCTGCTTGCATCCGTATTCTTTCAGATGTTGCCGAAGAAGCTTGTCAAACATGAAGAAAACCCCAACTGTGGATAAAATTGAATTTTGTGCCCTCATTAAATTCTTCACAAAACAAGGAAAAACACCTCAAACCATTGTGAAATAAAAGTTAGCAGTTTACAGAGATTGTTGCCCTGGAAAATCCATGGTTTACAAGTGGCATAACCCTTCAAGCAAGGCATAGCCGATTAAAGATAACCTCTGTCCGGGACACCCTGTTGAGGCCATTTTCTCAGACATTGTCAAAAAGTTGAAAATGTGTAGTGGAAGATGTCAGATTGAATAAAAAGCAGCTTGCAGAAATGGTTGGAGTATCACCTCAACAATTTTGAATATTCACCATCAGCATCTAAGGATGTCAAAAGTCAGTGCAAGATGGGTATGGAGAATGCTCACACCACTTCACAAACAGCATGTCGAGTGTTCATAACAGTTTTTGGACCTCTGCAGAGACAACAAAGATGAAATTTTAAACTGAATTGTCACTGGAGATAAAACTTGGGTTTATCATTATGAGCCTGAGTCAAAGCAGGAGTTCATGTAGTGGCAAGAAAAGGGTATACCACCCCCTAAGACGAGGGTGGCGAACCTATGGCATGTGTGCCCAAAGTGGCACATGGAGCAATTATTTCGGCACGCGGAGCTGTGAATACCATTAAAAAAACTATTGTTTTTGCTCTTATAGACATAAAAAGAATCGATAGCTCTATCTCACTCGATGGGTTGGCACGCGAGTTGAGCGAGTATACTCTTATTTCATAAACTTTGGCACTCAATCGCCAGAAGGTTCGCCACCCCTGCAAGAAGATCAAGGTGTTGCAATTGGCTGGGGGAAATCATGGCTAATGATTTTTGGGATATGGAGGGTATCCGCTGATCAATTACAAGGATAAGGGTGTCACAGTAAGTGGAGAGTGCTGTTTCAGTGTGCTGAAACAAAAGAATCTGTGGAGAAAAGAAGAGGAAAATGGACCAAAAGGGTGCTGCTTTTGCATGACAACACGCCTGTAAAAACAATGTTGCATTGGCTACTCTTCACAACTGTGGCTTCCAAATGTTAAAACATCTTCCCTACAGTCCAGATCTGGCTTTGTCTGATTATTATTTGTTCCCAAATGTTGAAAAACAGCTTTGAGGGAAGAATTTACAGATAATGAAGAGGTTAAAGTTGCAATTTGAGGGCAAAAAATAAACAGTTTTTTGGGGGGTATAAATAAACTTATTGAAAGATCTGAAAGGTGTATTAGAGTTAAGTGAATATATTGAAAAAAAAAGCAATAGATAATATTTTAATTTACCCTTTGTCCTTTTCATTCGGCAAATTTCTTTTTTTTTTTTAATTGTTAAATTTATTAGGGTGACACTGGTTACTAAAAATTACATAGGTTCCAGGTGTACAACTCTACAGTACTTCGTCTATGTATTACAATACATAGACGGGTTCACCACCCAGAGTCAGCTTTCTTTCCATCACCATGTGTTTAGCTCCCCCTCCCTTCTCCACAAAATCCTTGACCTCCCTTTGTATCTAGCCGTCCTTTTTTTTTTTCCAGTCACCCTTCCTAATGTATCTTTCATATGCTACTAACATGATTTTTTAAAAAGTAAATCTGATTCTCAGTCTCTTGTTTAAATTAGAACATTTAATAGTTTTCCCAATGAACTAGTAGTTGTCTATTGAGCAGGATAAAGCCCAAACAGCCACTAATAGCTCCAGCCAAATTCACCAGCCTCATCTGCACCTGATCCCCTGAGAGAACCTTGAATTCTAGCCTCCTGGCATGTCACTGTGTTTGTAGGCTCTGTGCCCTCTGCCAGGCATGTCCTTCATCTTGTCAGTTTGATGAACTCAACAGAAATTTAGCCTCTTCTGTGAAGCCATGCTATTCTACCTGTTGCACTGCATTATAATTGTCAGTGTGTGTTATCTCCCCTTAATTAGGCTGTAAACTATTTTTGTAAAGATTTATTTTATTGTTTGAGAGAAGGCAAGAGAGAGAGAGAAAGTGGGGAGGGCCCAGAGCAGTTTCCACAGTTGTACATCATTAGTTGTGACATAGTTTCACTCCACACAGGTAGATGTGGGGTCATATGGGGTGGGAACCGAACTGGAGGCCTCTCACATGGGAGACGAGAACCTTTGCCGCTGTGCTGTCACAGGGACTACTAGTTGCGCCACAGTTTAGCATATGGGTTTTTTGCAAGGGTCAGGGCCAGGACTTGATCCCTGGACCTTGCAGTTGCAAGGCAGGCACTCAACCTGTTGAGCTATCCCGGCATCCCTAGTCTGTAGGCTATTTGAGGACAGGAGTTTTCTTTTTATTTGGATGTTTTTATTTTCAACATCAAACACAATGCCTCGCTTCATATGTATAGATTTCATAAGTCCTTGTTAAGTGAGTGAATTAATGAATAAAGTTTGAACATTTATACCTACAGAGGTTATATCTTACTCCCTTGACTATTTATATATTCTATTTATAGGCCAGGAAAAGGCACCTGCTTTTTTCTAGAGCTGACAATGATTTGACATTGCAAATACGCAGATGTCAGCAAAGTTACCTACAGCCACTTCCCCTTGGAGTTGGAAAAGTATTCTGTGGATAAAGAAATGCGAACACACACACAAAAATAGTTTTCATATCATGTTGGTACATGGAAGAATGAGAATGGTAAATTCACTAGCTGGTTCCTCACCTTATGTGGACAGTCCAGACCTTTTGGTAAGTGTTGGCTCTGGGATTACAGCTTTGATACCCTCTCTGAACTGCTCTAGCTACCTTTTTGGTTGGTAACACTTATAGCCGGGTAACCAGTTATGTGAACCTCTTTGTAGAACTCACACAGACCACAACTGTGCCATCAGAAGGCTATGAGATAAAATTGAGAAAATAGATTCCATGTCTGTCACCATCCAGGTGGCTCTAATTCCTACACTTTCAGTTTTCCTTATTGCTGGCGTTCCTGGGTTGGGTCATATACTTTCTTTTTTTTTTTTTTTTTTTAAAAGCATTTCCTGGGCATTTATGAAGTGATTGTTTAGAATTCAGTGTCTTGAGAAAAAGTTATAACTGCAGTCAGAGCCTTCATTCAGTTGTTTCTTAATTCCATTAGTCTATAATTCAGTTGAATAGAATAAATTTTTATATTTGTGGAATGTAAAAGGGTTATAACAATATTCCTTGTTCTGTTGATTTGGGAAAAGATGTCTCTTAAAAATACATTAAAAACATGGACATACATACAGATCTTACATAACTGATTTGATAAGTTAAATTTAAGTGATGTATTTGGATAAGTACTCCTGAACATAACAGTGCTCCTGGTTTTAGTAATCAAAGATTAACATAGCCCTTCAAAACATAATGCTCCGAGATAAGCTACAGGTTAACATTACAACAGGAATGTGTCTCCTACAAAATGTAGGGCATTTCAGGTGGGTGAAATGGAAATATAAGATTTTGTCCAGGAAGACAGTATATTTAGGCATCTGTGGAGGTGGAGATGAATTAATATTTTCTCTTTTAAATTTCAGGCTCACAGCCAAATTATTCCTCATCTTTCTCCTTTCCAGAGTGAAACAATGCCAAACACCAACTTCTATTTTCTCCATACTTATTCTCTTTTATAATTCTTCATTTTGTTTGTGCCCCTCTGGATGTTTACTTATTTCTGAACATTATACTTCAATGAAGGAATTTAATTAGAGGTAATACTTTAATAAAGGTTCTGATTAATCGATAAAGAGAATTACCTCCAGGGCTTTTCATGATCTTTTTTGTTTTCCCCCCATTAATACAATTTTAAACTTTTAAACAATTTTTGTATACTACATGGTTTTCACTTACCTAAAACAATACTGAAAGAAGCCAAATATAATTGAAATCTTCCCAATTTAAATAAAAACCTCAGAGCATATCTAATAGTAATTTTAAAATGGTAAGAAGGGAACATTTGTTTATTGACATGTTTGACAGATTAATTTGGACATTTGTGTTGAAGGGTAATAAATAAGGGAAGAACATTAACAATGTCACCAATACATTCAATAGGTTACCATAATATATCTGGTTTAGTTCTTTAGATTTGTAATCAGAATTTAGAAGATAATTGTAAGTTGTATAATTTCTGGAATTGCATAAATTAAATAATAATGTTAGTTTTTGCAGCATTATAGCAAATGACCAATAGATATGAAAAAGTATTGGACTGATTGCAAAGGGGTGTGAAATTTTGTTTTGGGATAAGGAAAATGTTCTAAAATTGGTTGTGATGAATGCACATATAATCTAAATATACTAAAAACAACTGGATCGCACACTTCTAATGAGTAAATTATATTGTATTTGTATTATATCTCAATAAAGCCTTTTTTTTAAATTTTAAGCTGAGACAATGGTGTTTATTTGCTAACAGCATTTGTTTTAGCTGCTATATCTCCATTTACCACTAGTGCAAGATGTATGGTGGAACATTTAGCAATTCTAAAGAAGCTCAGTTGATATGAAGCAAGAAATTTCTGTGCTTTTGCAGCTTCTCTAAGCCATCACAGAATAAAACTAAACCCATCCCTTTTCTTCAAAAAACTTTGTAATCTCTCTCTCTTTCTCTCTACCCTCCTTCCTTTTTCTCTCTCCCCCCCCCCTTTTATGGTTGACGAATGCCTATTGGTGTACAATTGTAGTATTGAGATCAAATTTCTAGCTTAGTAATTTGAATGTTTTAATTTATGGTTGGATGAAAGGAAGCAGTTTATACATCGCTTAAAAATTAAGTTTAGGGGGAAGCCGGGATGGCTCAGTGGGTTAAGCGCTCACTTTGCAGCGCCGGGGACCTAGGATCGAAATCCCATCCCCTGCCCGTGAGGACCCATGTGCTGAACTGGGGAGTGCCCCCAGTTCAATTCTCTCTCTGTCTCTGTATCTCTCTCTCTCTGTCAAAAACAATATAAAAAAGAAAATTAAGTTTATGTTTTTTATGATAATATTTATGTTGATTTTTAAAACAAAAAACAATTGTGTTATTATTTGTTTGACTTTCCAGATTCTATTTCTACCCTCATCTTTCCTCTCCTATGCCGCACAAGAAATTAACTTTCATGGACAGCATCAGAAAGATTCCTGGCTTCCAGGTGGCCAGTGGAAGGCACAGGCAGGAGACCAAAGGAGGGAGGCAAGAGAGCCGGGTGTTGATTTTCCCTAGTAGCCTCAGTGTAGGCAACAGATGAGATCCTCTAATTCCTCTACTGAAGGCCAGAGGTCCTGTCAGACCTCTGTCCTGAGCTGAGCTCACACCAGGTTGTATTAATAGAAACATTATTCCTTCTTTTTGCTTTTTCAAGTTCAGAAGTGGTAACAGCTTCCTATTGTTACTATTCCTTCCATATTTTACCATGCCTTGTTCTTTAAAACAGCCCCTATCTTATAAACAGTTTCTTCCTTATCCTTCTCATTGACCTTGTTCTCATTACCCCTTTGAGTGTGCCACTAGCTTCTTGCTGGGATCCTAACCATGTTAGTATTGAACCATAGTATATCTTATGTCTGGATATATATAGAGAAAAATGTTACCAAATCCCCCCAAATAAAAAGGAACATGATATATACCAACTTTAGGGTGGTATTTATTTTGGAGAAAGAGAGAGAAGGAAGAAAATGCAAAGTAGGGTGTTTTAGCTACATATGAACTGTCCTAGTTCTGAAAATAGTATTTATCAAAAAACCTAAAATAAATATGGCTAATAATTAATGTTTGTTTAATCTCAGTCATGAACACATGAATGTCTCTTTTCTACATATTAGAAAAATTGATATGAAATATAATAGGTCTGGTTTTAGATTTGAATCTGTTGGTACTCTGTATGATAGGTCAGGTATGCATATGAATGTGGATTTGGTATACATGGACTAAGGAAAGGGAAAATGAAGCCTGAATACTTAAGGTGCTAGAGTGGCTGAATTGCACAAAGAAAAAAAAAATATTAACCAAGTCTGTACACATAACAACAAAGATAACTTTGCATTGTTTCCAGGACATGATGTGATGACATTAAGCATCTGAGAGTTCTTATGGAAACAGTGTCTAAGGTCATGTAATATCTTGCAATATACTTATGCAGATAAACTTGGGGTAGATTTAACTTTGAAACTACCACAAAGGGAACTCTCCACCAGCCCTGGCTGTTTCTGGTTTGGGGAGGAAAAGAGTCTATGAATAATGATATAAACTGAATGAAAGACTATCAGGATGGCCATGGACTAGGAATTAAAGGTGTTTGCTTTAAATCCGCTCTTTCTGAGCTAGAAACAGGTTTGCTAATTATTCTCTGGCTCAAATTCTGTTCCTAGGTTCATGGAGAAGTTTCTGGTGGATGAACACACTAAGTTTTCTAGACCTCTTCTGAAATCTCATTGTCTCTGTTACATAGCTGGCACTTACTACACCCTTCCTGGTGCTCAGCCATGTTGTTTCTGTGGGATGGATTTTACTCCCACCTGTAGGGGTAGTAGGTACTGATTGGTATAGGCATAAACCAAAGGAATTAATCTATCCTACCGTCACCCCTCAGCCCCCACACTGAATGGCTCAGAAATGTGCATATAATCTAATCAGGATCAATGATGCCTAAGGAGGCCTTGCAGGGCCTTCAGGAAAAGAGAGGCCTTCACTCTTCTTATGGTCTGAAGGAATTATGGATATGATAGAAATGTGATTGCTGCAGCCATCTTGCTACCATGGGAGGAACCAGCTTGCTGATTCTGTCCCAAGGAGGCCGAGGCAATTTGGGTTTAGTGTTCTGGTTAGACCTAACATCAGGCTATGCCTAATGCTAGCCCCAACTTAAGGTTTCAGTAATGGGAGCTGGCTGACGGACTTCCTTCCTTCCTCCCTCTCTCCTTCCTTCCTTCCTTCCTTCCTTCCTTCCCCTCTCTCTCCCTCCCTCCCCTTTTTTCTTGTGTTTTTTGGGGGACTACATTTAGTTAGAATGGCTAGCTAATACAGTGACCCATAGCACAGTGTGATTTTCAGCAAATATCCTCCGATCTACTGATAAGGTAGATTAGCTAAATTAGACAGATTATCAATATGTTAGGCAAGAGTTGTATTTGGATGACAGTGATATAGACATCAACAGTGACTGTGCATCCAAGAGTTTATTCTTTATAAAAAGTAAGTTTGGAGTTTGGCATTTCAATCTGTTATAGTGATCCTGAAAGGTCAAACTTATACTACATTTTTGTTTCACTATCCTAGTTATGGATTACATTGTCAGCATATTAACCTCAGAATCCAGTGTAGCTGCTGAATGCCAGCCATCCTGTCTGTGTTTGAGTCAGAAGGGAGAAAGAAAAGAGGAAGAACAAAAGGGTGCATTTTCCAGTTAAATCAACATTCTTTAACTATTCTTCCAGAAGACCCACCTATTATATCTCATTTGCCAAACTTTAATTGTATTTAGAAGAAAATCTTATAAATCTAATATTTTAGATGGCCATATAGCTACCTCTGATAGACTGATTGATGGCTCCCTTAAACCTCCAAATCTGTGAGTATGTTACCTTACGTGGCAAAAGGGACTTCGCTGATATGATTGTATTAAGAATCTTGAGCCAGGGAGATTAGCTTGAATTATCCAGGTGGGCCTAATGTGTTTCATGGATCCATGTAAGAGTAAGGCAAGTGAGTTCAAGGCAGAAGAAGGAGGTGGGATGATGGAAGTATAGGTTGGAGTTTTGAGGCTAGAGGAAGGAGTCGCAAGCCAGGGAACATAGCATCTAGAAGCTGGAAAAGACAAGGAAGTAGATTCTCCCTTAGAGCCTCCAGGAGGCTGACCTGAAGACACTTTGACTTGGTAGTCCAATAAAACTGATCGCAGCTTCTGACCTCCAGAACTGCAAGATAACAC
This sequence comes from Craseonycteris thonglongyai, assembly GCA_004027555.1. Classification (NCBI taxonomy): domain Eukaryota; kingdom Metazoa; phylum Chordata; class Mammalia; order Chiroptera; family Craseonycteridae; genus Craseonycteris; species Craseonycteris thonglongyai. Next base: position 44,098 of record PVKE010004990.1, on the reverse strand, counting down.
ATTGGGTTTTTTTCTTTAAGCCATTACATTTGTGGTAATTTGTTATAGCAGAAATAGGAAACTTATACACAATTCCAGATAAAGTCTATGTTCTGTTACCAAGGAAATAGGCTTTATTAGTTTCTACTGGAGTGGGAGGTAATAAATGGTGGAGTGTTAAAACTCACTGCTGCTTTGGTACAGCCAGTTTGCAGGATGATTACCTTTATATTCTTGTAATCATAAAAGAATGCTTCATCTGAAAGGAGAATGGCCTTCATCGTTGCACATTAATTTGGAAGAGTAGTTGGCTGAAAGGTCCCCACATTAGTTTTTTGGCTCATAAAAGGTATTTTGTTTGGGTGGTAGTAGTAGGGGCAGAGGGGGAGCAATAGCACCTATATGTGCCACAACTTTAGTTAAGAAACATAAAGAATGAGTTTGCAACTGGATTTCAAAATGTGGATTAGAGAGTTTATAATTGTGTTAGAAAGCCTACTACTGGAAGTCTGATTGTCATGAATACATTGGTTTAAAAAGGGATATTTGACTGTTTTAATCACAGTGTAATTTTCTAATGTTGCAGATACATGTTAAATATTTTGGAAAATTTTGTATGTTGAATATCCACATTAAAGTTGTAATAAATCAAAATTCTTCCCCAAAAGGGAGTTCTTATGAAGACCATGAATATTTTCCTGTTTCTTTTGACAGCTGGGTGGGTGAGACAAATCTTGTTATGAACCAACTAAACCAAAACAATCTAATGCCTAAAATAATAAACTACTATTATTATGACATGTAGTACTCAGAGAAAAATGACTCTCTTTAGAAGAATCAAAGCAAAAAGGAATGGCAGTCTTTATGGCAGAGTTTCTATAGTGCTCATCAGTGATGTTTCTGAACGCTGCTTACAGGAAGTCCTTCTGGCATGGCAGATGTTGCCAGGTAGGGCTCAGTTTCCTAAGCAGTTCAGTGAGATAAGGGACTGATCTTAATCAACAAACCAGAGGAGCCATATGTAGGTTGTTGGGTGAGTACATAATACTTGTTCCCAAGTCAACAGCAAGACAAAATAAACAAAAGCCAGGACGCCCATTGTACAAATCTCTGTCTACAGGCAAGGCTACTGGAAACTCTGGCCTTCAAAGAGTGGGCTGCTGGTGCCATTAGATGGACCTTAGGTTTGGTTTTATGATCTTCATCCAATATGTGAACGCTTAAGGTAGCTTATTTTGTGCCAAAATATGCTAAATAAGACACTAGAAGAGTGTTGTTGTTTTTTTGTGCGTGGTAAAATATACATAACAAAATTAATCATATTAACCATTTTTGAGTGTACAGTTTAGGAGTGTTAAGTGCATTCACACTGTTGTATAGGCATCACCATTCATATCCAGAACTTTTCATGTTCTCAAACTGAACCACTGTACTTATTACACAGTAACTCTCCATTCTTCCTCCTTTCTAGTCCTTGGCAACCACCACTCTACTTTCCATTTCTATGAATTTGATTACTTTAAATACCTCATATCAGTGGAATCATACAAGATTTATTCTTTTGTGTCTGACTTTGTATAATGTCTTCAAGGTTCATCTATGTTGTAGCATGTGTCAGAATTTCATTTCTGTCTAAGGCTGAATAATATATTCTATGGGATATATATACTAAGGTGACCAGATTTTAACATTGGTAAAGCAGGACACCATTGACCGGGGGGGAGGGGGTTCTTGATTAAAAATTTGGTCTATCTCCCACCATTCCCTAGCTTGTCGTGCATTCTTTCCAAAAACTGGGACTTTTTAAAAATACCGTGGGACGCGGGACAAATTGTTATAAATCGGGACTGTCCCGCCAAAAGCGGGATGTCTGGTCACCTTAGTATATACCAGATTTTGTTATCCATTCATCTATGAACAGACATATGAGATGTTTCCACATTTGGCTATTTGTGAATAATGCTGCTATGAACATTGGTTAACCAGTATCTGTTCAAACAGCAGAGTGGTTTTTAAATAGGAAAGTGCATCAACTAGTGACAAGAAAGTGGGAGACTCTACTCAGAGAGGCTTTAATTCAATAGGTGTGGGATGAGATTCTAAGGCACATAGCTGGTTACAAACCATGTATCAAGAACGCATTAAATGGGGGGTGGGGGAGTAGGAATGGGGGATGAAACACACGGTGATGGAAAGTGAGCTGATTCTGGGTGGTGAACACATAATGTGATATGTAGACAATGTAATGTAGAATTATACACCTGGAAACAATGTAATTGATATTAATTAATGTCACCCCAATAAATTTAACACCAACAACAACAACAACAACAAAAAGAAGGCACATAAATGAGATAACATTTTTAAAGATTTATTTTTATTGTTTTTGACAGAGAGAGAGATACAGAGACAGAGACAGAGAGAAGGGGAGGGCCCAGAACAGTCTCCATAGTTGCACATCATTGGTTTTTCCACATAGTTTCATTCCACAGGTAGGTGGGGCTGCACAAGGCAGGAACTGGGCCGGGGTCCTCACCCCGGTGAGAACTGAACTGGGGGCACTCCCCAGTTCAGCATATGGGTTTGCACGGGCCGGGGCTGGAATTCGATCCTTGGTCCCTGGGGCTGCAAAGTGAGCGTTCAACCCGCTGAGCCATCCCGGCTACCCTGAGATAACATTGAAAAAAGAATATCAATGAAACTCTCTTCAGGATTAGTCCAGTCTACTAAATTATTTCTAAAAAATTTTTGTGAATCAGATCAGACTGTTATCATTGTGCTTCATGTGGAAGGCATCGCAAAATATGAGATGCTAATGTAAATTAGTTGTGATGTTGGACATTATTATTTGAGATAATGTCATGATAAAAGTTCTAGTACTGACAGTGAATAACTCATTGTAGAAGCAGAATTGGTGGTAGTTGGTCAGTAGATCTATAGTATTGTCCAAAAAAAGGCAAGCTCTGGTTGTAGAAGTGACACTGATAATTTTTATAAACTTTTTATTGAATTATAATACTAATATAAAAGAGTGCACCCTTATTATAAATGTATAGCTTGATCATTGTCACAAACTAATCCACTTGTATGACTAGCACCCAGATTAATAAAGAGAAGATCAGCTTTTCAGAAGCCCCCACCACCACCTTGTGGCTCTCTTCCAGTCATAACCTTCCCCCACTTCAAAGTAACCAGGATCCTGACTTCTAAATGGTATTGATTAGCTCTCTTTGTTTTGTGCTTATACAATGGAATCATGCCATATGCACTCTTTTGTATATGTCTTTCACTCAACATTATACTTGTGAGATTCACTCATATTGTTATTTAGTTGTAACTTGTTTACTGTATTTTCCGGCGTATAAGACGACCGGGCATATAAGACGACCCCCTAATTTTACAGTTAAAACATAGGTTTAGGCCTATATTCGCTGTATAAGACTACAGCCTCGGAAGTGGGGGGTAGTCTTATACAGCGAATATAGGCCTAAACCTATGTTTTAATTGTAAAATTAGGGGGTCGTCTTATACACCCGCCCGTCTTATACGCCGGAAAATACGGTATTTCAATTACTTTATATTTTTAGTATTCTTGTAAATACTGTTGGTTTTTGTTGTTCATGTAGGCATATATTTAAAGTGTATAAGAGCAATTCATTCTGCCCTTAAAAATATCGAATCCTCTCATTCTAACTCTGTGCTCACAGTGATGCTAACGTCTAATTTGTAATTTGAGACTCTAAACGATTATCCATCCACCAGAGAGAAGAACTGTGAGCTGATGGCCTACCAATTCTGGTGCCAGAGATTTCCTTCTGCAAGTAAATAAATGGAAGTCGGGAACTATAACTCAGTGTCCTATAAGCTTGCTTGGCATGAATAGATTCCCTCTGGTGCTGTCATCTCCAGGTGAACTGATAAAAGTGAAACTTTTGAACTTTTGAAATTGAAATATAAATTCTCAATGAATCTAGGTTTGAAATTACCTGATGACAGTCAGAACTCTATGGACCTTAACTTTATTGAAACTGTAAAGATTTTCTATGTAAATATACTTCTGTGTTTAAATCTAGCATTTCTATAAGTGTAAAAATCCTGAAAAAGAATGCCCAGTGAGGAGCCGAGAAGAAAATAGAAGGCATGCTGAGATGGAATGTTGTACAGAATGACATGAAAAGTCTATTCATAGAGATGTTGGCAGAGTTAAGAAAACTAACTAGAGATATTCAGGCATTTGAGGGACCAGCAACAGTCAGAAGCTGCTATTATCCACAGGCACAGGGGAAGCACTGATGTCCTGGAGTCCAGTGAGGCTCAGAGTAGTGGAAGGGGGACTGCCTGAAAGGGGGTGGAGGGTGCTGGAACTCTATCACCAAATCAAGGAGGGACTTTGGGAGAGAACACTTCAACCCTAATCTCCTCCTACCTTCAAACTTTTCCAATGCCAGGGGACAGGAAGCCTGTGTGCAGTCCTTAGGGGTCTGTTTCCCAAGACATAAAACAGGGCAGAGAAGGATGGGGTACGGGTCTCCAGAGGCGGTTTGCACACAGAGAAAGCCAGTATAAAATGATAAGCTGTCTGTGGTATGACATTGACCCCAAGACGAGGGGTAGGACTAGCACTTATATGGGCACCATGATTAAACTTCTTATATATTTTATGCTATTTTTCTAGGACCTCATCCTTGCTTTTAATTTCTCAATGTATTTTCTATTACTCTGTTTCACCTTAAGTCATCTTAGGTTAATTGCTGAATCACCTGTTACCTCTGTGTGACTTTGAATGAAATTACAACATAAACTTCTTGGCAGAAGTCTCAATAATGATACAGCTTCTGGGAAAGATGTCTTTTCTTTGGCCAAAAGCTATAGCATCACTCATAGTCTTCTCCCCAAACAATCATGTTTTGGTTTGAATTTTGAGCCAAGTGGCAATGCTGGGTTCATCCAACATATTTATTCATCAACAAGAAAAATATGCCAACTATAGTGTGCATTTTGGATTTTTAAAACATTCATGTTGTTTCTTAGTTAATAACCAAAATACTATCCTCTTGAGAAAATTTTTTCCATATCTTTAAGTTTATTTTGGCTTTTTCTCTCAAGAAATTGTGAAGATATATGTTCATTCAACAAGCAGTTTGGGGTTCTTCCTATAGTATATTGAAAATGCTATAAGGGGTAACATTATTAAGGAAGATGCTGAAAAGATGAAAACAGTAAGAAAGTAAGAAACTGACAAGGAAACTACTGAAATTAATGCAAAAGCAATCTGAGCTAGTGAGTGATTTGAATGACAGATTAATTTTAGGTGTTTTAAGAAAATAAAACTTTAAAAATAATTGAAAAGCTATCTTATTTTATTTCACCAAAGAGACAACATAGCACTGTGGAAAAATATGAAATGAGAGGTCAGAGGCTTCATGCTAGTCCTGGACAAATGACTTAGTCTTTCTGTGCTTTAGTTTCCCACCTATTAGGTTGAGATAATAGTGGGATTATTTCTCATATGAGACATTATATATTGAAGTTATTTGAGAAGTTAAATATCATATGCTAATAATACAATTGACATGTTTTGATATTGCCTCCTGATTTTGTTTCCCTCATCAATAAGCCAACTTTTTCTCCCATCCTGGCTTCATTGAGGCTTAGCAAGGAGGTTGATTTGGGAAGGAGAACATGCTGTAAAGGCATTGGGCACCTCAGAGACTCTGCTTCTAGCCAAGTAATTGCAGGTAGACAGGAAGGGGAAGTAAAAGAAGGACATCTCTTCCAGCTCCAGCAGGTCACAGGACAAGGCAGACAGATCAGAGAGGCCCACTGTGTGATAGCTGTGTGTGTGTCCCTCAAAATATACCCCTTTCCAGGCTTCGGCCCCAAGGGGGTGGATACCTTAGGGCAGGGACGCTTGCTTCAATTTATTTTATTTATTCATTTTATTTTATTGTGTTAAAATATATGTAACATAAAACTTACTGTCTTAATCATTGTAAAGTATACAGTTATGTGATATTAAATATATTCATATTATTGTGCAAACATCACCACCAGCCATCCTTATAGCTCATCTTGTAAAATTAAACCTCTTCATTCGTTAAACAATGACTCCCCATTTTCTCCTCTACCCAGCCCCTGGCAACCACAATTACACTCTCTGTCTTTATGATTTCGAATGTTCTAAGTACCTCATGTAAGTGGAACCATACAGTGAATAATATTCCAGTGTATGCATATACTACAATTTGCTTATCTATTCATCTGTCAATGACTTCGTGAGTTGCTGCCACACTTTAGTTTTTGCGAACAGTACTATGAATGTAGGTGTACAAATGTTTTTTTGAGAACCTACTTAAAATTCTTTTGGGCATATATCTGGAAGTGGATTTGCTGGATCATATGTTAATTCTATTTTTAATTTTTTTGCGGAGCCACCATACTGTTTTCCACAGGAGCTGCATAATCTTACATTCCCACCAACAGAGCACAAGTGTTCCAATATCTTCACATTTTCACCAACCATTGTTTTCTATATTTTAAAAAAATAGTAGCTGTTACTAATGGATGTGATGTGGTACGTCATTATAGTTTTGATTTGCATTTTCCTAGTGAGTAGTAATGTCGAATATCTTGTCATGTGCTTATCGGCCATACAAATATATTCTTGAGGACATGTCTATTCAAGTCCTTTGCCTATTATTGAATTGGAATTTTTAATTGACTTTAAGAGTTCTCTCTATATTCTGCATAGTGATCCCTTATCAGGTATATGATTTACAAATGTTTTATCCCATTTTGCGGGTTGCTGTCTTTTTCTCCTTTTGTTTTTGTTTTTTTGTTTTTGTTTTTGACAGAGAGGGAGAGACAGAGACAGAGAGCTACAGAGAGAAGGGAGAGGGACCAGAGCAGTCTCCATAGTTGCATGCACGTCATCAGTTTTTTGACATGGTTTTGTTTCACACAAGTGAGCAGGGGCTGTGCAGGGAGGGAACAAGGCACAGGGCCTCCCACATGGGAAGCTCCCCCAAGTTGTGAGAACCAAACTGGGGGTTCAGCATATGGATCCGCACAGGCCGGGGTCAGGATTTGCTGAGCCATCCTGGCTTTCCCCTGTCTTGATAGGGTCTTTTGATGCACAAAATTATTTAATTTTTTGAAGTCCATTTTGTCCATTTTTTCTTTTTTTTTCCTATGCCTTTGATAGCATATCTAAGAAATCATTGCCAAATCTAATGTGAAGCTTCACCCTGTGTTTTCTTCTAAGAGCTTTATTGTCGTAAGTAGGGGCCCAACTTCATTCTTTTGCATGTGCTTATCCAGTTTCTTCAGCACTAGTGTTTAAAAGACTAAATTACCCCCCATTGAATGGTCTCAGCACCCCAACTGCTGCCACGTGATCACAGCCTCCACCGCCAACTCTCCCCCCAGGCCCTAACTTGGGGTTGGAGGCAAAATCTGGGAGACTGAACTTAATGATATCTTCTAATCTAAATTAATTAATTAACTAATTAAACTCACCAGACTAGTTTACCAGATATACTTTTTGCCTTAAACTCAAGAAAATATATATATATTTAACATTTACTTTATTATTGTTTTTGGCAGAGACAGAGTGACAGAGAGAAGGGGCAGGGCCCAGAGCCTCCATAGTTGTACATTATCCATTTTAGATGGTGTTTTGTTCCACACCGGTGGGTGGGGGCAACGCAGTACGGGAGCTGGACTGGGGGCCTCCTGAATGGGAGGCATGCCCCCTCGAGCCAGGGGCCAAACCAGGGGAAAGAACCAGGAGGCAAGAACCGAATTGGGGCCTCCCTCATGGTAAGCACACCCCAGTTCAGCATGTGGGTCCACCCAGGCTGGGGCTAGGATTCGATTTTTGGTCCCCGGGGCTGCAAAGCAAGTGCTTAACCAGCTGAGCTATCCTGGCTTCCCCAAGAAAATATCTTTGTTACCAAGCAGGTAAGATCAAATCAAAAGCAAAATAAAAATTATATAAGTATTAACAGTAATAATGCATTTGCAATGGAGTTACAAATATATCCACATTACACTCATATTTTTATATTAGTCTCTGAAATACTTAACTCTTTTTTAATGAATGAATAATTCTTATAAAAATAATATATTAAAACAATCTTTGGGGGATGCCAGATAGCTCAACAGATTGAGTTGTTTGCCTTGCAACCTCGAGGTCCAGAGGACTGAATCCTGGCCCCAGCCCTGTGCAAACCCACAGACTGAACTGTGACACAACTGGTAACCTGCCAGGATGGCAGTGGAGGTTCTCACCTCCCATGTGGGAGGTCTGTGGTTCAGTTCCCATCCTACCCCACATCCACCTGCGGGGAATGGAACTATGTCACAACTGATGATGTATGCTGTGGAGACTGCTCTGGGCCCTCGCCCTTCTCTCTCTCTCTCTCTCTCTCTCTCAAATCTTGGGATGAGGAAACACTACTGTAAAATATCTTAAAAGCAACATGACTGTGGACAGAACCTATGATACATCAAGATTTATCCATCTCCTATCTCACACCTTTGTACATGCTATTCCTTCTTCTTGGAATGCTCTTCCTCCAAAAGCCTGAATGGCTGATCCTTTACTTCTCTCAGGCCTTTATTTAAAAGTCATTTTCTTAAGGAGGCTCTTTCCCTCCAGTATCTAATATGCTAACCCTTTGAAACCATATCACCATTATCTTTTTTCTTAGCACTTACCATTATTTGATACAATTTACATTTTATTGATGTATTTTGTGTTTTAGTGAGGATAAATAACACTAGTAATTCTAAGAAATAACTCCCAAATGTGAGTGGTTTAACACGGGAAGTATTTATTTCTTACTCCTATCTTAAACTGGGCACAGGTGATGCTATTCTCCTGGTGGCTCTTCTCCAAGTGCTACCAAGAAAACCAGACTTCTTCTATGTTGCAATGTTGCCATCTTTCAACATGTGACCTTCATGGTCTAGGAATGGGGGAAGAGGTAATAGGAAAGACACATCATATAACTATCCATCTCAGTCCAGAAATGACCCACATTAGTTTTGTTCACATTTTATTGGATAAAACTAGTCAGATGGCCACTTAACCATAGGTAGACTAAGGAATATACAGGAGAATGTAGTATATTTGCTTTTTGGTCACCAATTATCCATTTGTTACTTTTTTTTCTCTGGCAGACAATGAACTAAGTCCCTCTGTGTGTGACATCCTTGTAAAATCCCTTTCACTGAGTGTGGGTGAGATCAGTGACTTGCTCCTAAACAGTAGAATACAGCAAAAATTATAAAATGTTACTCACGTGATTAAGTTATATTGTAGAAGACTCCTGTCTTTAGAAGCCTGAAAACATGTAGATTCTCTTGCTAGCTTTGGAGAAACAAGATGCTATTTGTTCTAGAGCCATAAAGAAATGAATTCTGCCAACACAGTGAGAAAGTGGATTTCCCCCCATTCAGGCCCTCAGATGCAAATGCAGCCAGTAGACACCTTGATTGCAACCTTGTGAGACCCTGAGCAGAGGTCCCAGTTAAGTTATACCCACATTTTTTATTTATAGAAACTATGAGAAAGTATGTTGCTATTTTAAGACACTAAATTTGTGGTAATTGGTTACACAAAAATAGAAAACTAATATATTCTGTATTTAAAAACCACGCATATTTTTACTAAGGAAGATAATCTAGTCATTTTTTTTTCTAGTTCTCAATTCAGAAGCTTTGGGTGATGTGCAGTCCTCTCTATCATGTTCAGATGTAGTGCCTTAACAACGTAAGTTTAAAAAGGACAAGACATCTACCTCCTATGAAGTTCAGTATTTATAATGATGGACACATTTGGAAAAGAAAAGACTGGAAGACACACAGCAGTCTTTTGTCTAGAGAAATTTTTCATTTTTTTATTGTTAAATTTATTGGGGTGACATTGGTTGGTAACAATTACATAGTTTCCAGGTGTACAATTCTATATTAAATTGTCTATGCATTGCATTATGTTCTCACCACCCAGAGTCAGCTCTCTTTTGTCTAGAGTAATTTTGAAATCCTGTGGGTAGGCACTGCCAATGTGTTCCTGAACTGGCAGTTTGGAAAGTTTCATGATTAAATTTTGGATCTGCCTTCAGAGAGGACTCCATTATCCATTGTTCCGTTTTATCCTCATCCTTTCGCTTTTGACCTCTGTTGAGGTTTTTTCTTCCCCATTATCCTCCCAGGTCACATATTAAATAAGGGACAATATGTGGGATCTCCTTGTGGGCTGTATAGCATTCAAAGCCTGCTTCTTGCCCATGAAAAATTATTTTAAGTCTTGAACTGAGAATTTTTTTTTGTCTGGGCTCATAGTTTCTTTGGTAATATAATTTTTATCTAAAATAAATTGGCTTCTATTTTTTTATTTTTATTTTTTGCTTCCAATCAGTTGAACATGCTAGTAACTACACTCAAAGTGTTTTTCTAAACATAAGTTTTAAACTTTCAATGGTGAACCTGTAGCTATCTGACCACATCCTCAAACTTGATCTCTTCCCTGGCTGAATTTTACTGGAATTTTATATCTCAAAGCCTTTAAATCCCCTTGTTTTCCTATTTGGGATCTAAAAAGCAGTCAACATTCCCACCTCTGGAAAGACCTAAACATCTCTAGACTCTATATTCCCTTTCATTTACTTTTGAAAACTGACATGTCTTGAACTCATCTCTTTCTTGTGATATCTTGTCATATGCAACTAGTAATTCCCATTACTAATTAATTGATTCTGTCCAATCACTTACATTAGAGCTTTACTCAGTGGCACAAGATAAATTATCACAGCAACATTTTATTGTTTTGACATTGCATATTATTATAGCCATCTTTATAGCTTCTGATATTAGTTTCTTTGCTACTTGCTACTGAACTCCTAAGTAAATGCCACATATTTTAATTATAGCAATACCCTATTTCAAGGTACCATTTTCCACTGTAGTCAGGATCATTAATACTAACTGCTATAACAAATAACCCCCACATCTACGTATCTTAACATTTTGTTTCTTGCTCACATTACAGTTCTATATGTTAGTACTCCTTCAAGTGATGGTTCAGGGAGCCAGGCTTCTATCTGGGCTGACATTTCTATACTTGGCCTTTGTAAGTCTCCAGTGAAGATGAAAAGAATGAGAGAAGTCACATTGGATTCTTACTCTCCACAACCAGAAATGACATCCATCATTGATGCTTAAAATCTATTTGACAGAAGTAGTCATATGGCTTTCCTAAATGCAAAGGAGATTGGGAAATGTAGAAGAACATATGGGTATTATAAATACTAACACTTTCTGCCATATTTTGTTTATGATTTGACCTCTCCTTCCCTATCTCATTGGACTATAAGCTTCACAAGGGTAGGGATTTTTGTTTAATCCCTTCACTTCTGCATTCTTAATACTTAGAAGAATGTCTGGCTTATAGTAAGCAGTTATTAAATATCTACTTAAAGAACATATAAAAGAAAGAATCCAGAGCTTCTTACCATTGTCAATAAATGAGAAGTTAGAAGACAAAGAATTCTGAGCAACCAAATTTGATGCCATAAAATGTATGCACTAAAGCTCACATATATTATTCACTGAACCTCCTCTCTCCCACAAGCCATTTTAGACAAAGTTCTAATGAGAATATTTATTTAGTCAATCATTTCCAAACCAGATTATAAGCAAGAAATTAGAATGAGGTAAGAAAGATTATTGAGAAAGGTGATAGGTAGGAAACATAGAAGGTCTAAGGAAAAAGTTACCCATTCCCTGAATGTTGTTTGAAATTTAAAAATCATAACAAATTACAAAAAAAAAAAAAAAAAAATCAGAGGTATCAGACATCATTAAATTCAGAAAAATACCACAATTTAAAAAATTTTAATTAACTGCCTCATATACCTTTACAGTATGTTTTTTCCACATATTTTGGCTTCATACTCGATTTCTTCATATGAAAATGACTTCGTCATATTTTGTTCTATACAGTTAATATTTCAGTCTTTCTACTAGCATAGCTGATTGAAATTTTTATAATTCATAGTTTTAGAAGTGTTTCTTTCCAACCCACTATTCAATATTGGGAGAGTCATATACATTTTAAAGACTGTTGTCACATTTGGGAAAATCTCTACCAAATTTCTTTTACATATAAAGGATAAAATGTGGAAGGATTTTCTACATTCTAGTTCTGGATCCATACGTTTCAAACATCATACACCCCATTACCTATATACTTCTGTGCTGAGTTCTGAAGTATGCATTCATTTGCTGATATAGTTTCTGGTCCTTTACCTTTGTGACACACACCAAGTGGCCCCACTGATGGTAGGCCTTCAAGTAGCTATAAGAGATGTCACTGTTACTATGGACTATGAACCACATGAATTTATTCCACTTTACTAACTCAACTTCCCCTTAGCCAGATTCCTAGAATACCTGCAACCATATTAATGCTTTCAGATACGAGGAAAATTATGACAGAAGTAAAGTTAAGAGTCAAAAGAGACAGCAGTCGCTTTTGATGAAAATATTTGACTTTTGAAACCTTTACAGAAACATAAGACAATGTGAACACACTCTTAGGGCCCCTCCTGTGATGTTGGAAGGGGCTTGAAATTTAAATTTCTAGGAGTCTGCCTTTGGGTTTAGCTTTGGACACTGCTTTAGGGGGCGTGTTCACAAAATTGAGCACATTCATAGAAAGGAGGTAACTAAGGATGGTGAAAGGTCAGGACATTGTGTCACATTAAGCAGGTAAGGGCCTTGGAAAGATCTTGGAAGAGACAATTCAAGTGGTTCACAAGTCTGTCTTTAGTACTTGGGAGTCCAATGAGGTGAAAGAAGTGTTTTGATTCAATATAAGGAGTCATTTTCTATGGTTAGGCCTATTTCAATGTAAAATTGACCAGTTTGTGGAATACTGAGTATCTTTATTGGAGTGGTTTAAGAAGAGGCTAGATGAGAACCAGTCATGGATCCTATGAAGGAAAGGCCCAAATTAGGTAGTGGTGGTGATAGGGGATGGGGAGTAATGTGAAAGAACCTAATCTTTACACACATCTGCAAGTCTGAGATTTTAGGATGACTTTGTTACTCAGCTTACTTGACATCTTAGCTTCAGCTTTAATACTTGATACTACGTAGAACATTTTAAAGATAGATGGGGCCGCTTTTCAGGTTAGAGAAAAATGTTTGTTTTTTTTAAATGAGAGGGCAGCAATAGTGGTCCATTTTAGCATTATTATTATTATTATTATTATTTTTTGTATTTTGCGCTGTCAGTAAGTTCCTCACAATACAAGGGAATACACCTCAAACCATTTTGGAAGATATGTTAGCAGTTTATGGGGACTGTTGCCTTGGAAAATCCATGGTTTACAAGTGGCATAGCCTTTTCAAGCAAGGTAGTCAATTGAAGATGACTTCAGTCTGGCATATCTTGTTGGGGTCACTTCCTCAGACAGCATTAAAAAAAAGTGAAAAACTTGAAGTGAAATATGCCAGATTGAAGAAAAAGCAGCTTGCAGAAATAACTGGAGTAGCACCTCTAACCATTTTGAATATTCAGCATCTAAGGATGTCAGAAGTCAGTGCAGGATGGGTGCTGAGAATGCTCACACCTCTTTAGAAATAACAGTGCATTGAGTGTTCCCAACAGTTTTTGGACCTCTGCAGAGACAGCAAAGATGAAGTCTTACACCAGATTATCACTGAAGACTTGGATTCTTCATTATGAACCTGAGTCAAAGCTGGAGTCCATGCAGTGGCATGGAAAGGGCATGCCATCCCTGAAGAAGTTCAAGGTGTTACAATCGGCTGGAAAATCATGGTTACTGTTTTATGGGATACAGAGGGTATCCTGCTGATCCAAGGATAACTGGAGAGTACTATTCCAGTCTGCTGAGACAGTTAAAAGACTGTGAAGGAGAAAAGAAGAGGGAAATGGACCAGGGGTGCTGCTTTTGCATTGCACGAAAGCCCTGAGCAATGTTGTATTGGCTACTCTTCTGACTGTAGCTGCCAGATATTAGACCCCTTCGCCCTCCTACAGTCCAGACCTGGCTTTATCTGATTATTATTTGTTCCCAAATATGAAAAAAACAGCTTTGAGGGAAGAAATTTATAAACATGAAGAGGTTAAAGCTGCAATTTGAGGACAAAAGCAGAACATCCCCCCACCCCCAGGGTATAAATAAACGTATTAAAAGTTCTGAAAAGTGTATTAGGATTAAGGGGAAATATATTGAAAAGGAAACACAATAAATATATATTTTAAAACCCTTCTTCCCCTTCATGTGAGACTAGTTATCCTAGTTTAAAGGGCTTCTTTATCTGAACTGATTCAGCAAAGCCAAAGATTGAGTTTCTGAACCAACATACCCACCCCAGAACCAACCACCGTGGTCTGGAATAGGATGACTGGCCAGTTCTGCGGAGTGAAGGTGGGAGGTGTCAGTGTCTTGGAACATGAAAGACTCATGGGCCAGGGGGAGGGGTTGTTCCCAAAGCAAAATGTTTTGGGACTTCCTCCATGTGGCGATAGTTGTTAAAACTGTAAAATCCAGTAAATCTTTCCCATATATCCTTCCATTTCAACATTTTTACTCTTTCCCCTAAGTGGCACTAAGTCAATGAAGACGCTACAGAAGTAAATACAAACCTGACTAATATGTACTACTATGTATCAACATAGTAATTTTTTAAATTTTAGTGCCCTCTTTAGGCAAAGTCGCTGGGAGCATGTTCAATAATCCATTTTTAATCGTGACCACACCCCGTGTAGGAGACGAGTATTACCGTTTCACACTTGCAGTTGGGGGAAACCGAGGCATGACACACCTTTCAGCTGTCCGGTGGGAATCGGGAAGAGTCCTGTCTGCATGACCTCGGAGGGTCTCCTCCCTCCTCCAGGACGCCTCTCAGAACCCTCCTGTCCTTCGGCGTCGCAGGAGAGCTGCTCCGGCTCCTTGGCAGCCTCAGGATTCGTCCTCCGCCCAGCTGCTCCCGCCTTGTTCTCCTGCACCTTCCCCAGGAAGGTCTAGCTGGCCAAGGTCTGGCTGTCCCTCCCGTCCCCCTGCCCCCCCTTCCCTAGTCCCCGACGTGCAGGAAGCTACCAGCCAAGAGACCCGCAGGGAGGTGCAGGCTGATGCTACCGAGGCGTCTAGCGGGAGGGGCGCTGGCACCTCCGGAGGTGAGCGAGCTGGGCCCTTAGCCTTCCGAGGGCCGAGGGCCGTGGCGCAGGGACTGGGGCGGGCGCTTGGGCCCGCAGGGCCGGAGGCCGGAGGGCGGCGGTGGCAGGAGGGAGGCCCAGCGTGTGCCGGTGGGGAGCAGGCAGCCGGGAGCGGGGAGAGGGAGAGACGCGGGTGGGCTGGAGAGCGAGCCAGGCGCTGCGGGGCCGCGGAGCTCGGCTGTAAGCCTCCAGGCGGCGCCCGGAACCCCCGCGCTCTCCCGTCTCGCTCGGGCTGGAGACATGGCTTCGCGCGTCCCCGCAGCCCCTGCTGCTGACTCGACACAATCAGCGGGTCGCACGGGGGGCGCGGCGTGACCCGTGGGTGGGCAGCAGCGCGGAGCTGCCCAAGGAGCTCCGAACGCTGTGAGGAGAGAAGGGAGATGCCAGCACAAAGGCGATCGCAGACCCAGCCCGCTGCGGAGGGCGGCGGGAAGAGCCGCTGAGGGGCGCGCCGGGCTCGCTCTGCTTCTGCACCAAGTCTCTCTCCTCGTTGCCTTGGGTCGCGGGGTCGGAGACTGCAGCGCACGGTCCCTGGGCCGGGTGGGAGCGGCCGCCGCAGCCAGGAGCTGCCTGAGAAGCGCAGCGGCGTGCCGACCCGCCAGCGGGCGCCGGGGCCACGGGGTCTGGTGGACTGCAGGGGCGCCCCCTTGTCCCACGGCCCCGCTCCTGTCTGCAGAGCCCCAGGTGAGTGCGCGGCAGTCGCGGGATCCTCACGCTGCAGGTACCAGACAGCGGGAGGTGGTTTTGTTTTCATTTCTCCAACGCGGTCATTCATTTGACATTTTGACTTACACGGCCCTGAAACGGGGGTGAGAGACACTGGGTCTTAAGGTTTGGTTATACCTGGGTGCTGTGACTTTGGGGGGCTACCTGAGCATCATTTGAGGGAGAGGAGGCTTCATGTCAGTTTTCTGATTTGGACTGTGTTGTGAACATCCTCTGCTGGGGCTTGGGGCCTGGAGGAAACTGGGGCTGCAGATTTAGACGTAGACTTCTGAGGACATGCAACTGCAGAGGGCTGGCTCTTCCATGTCTTGTCTTTTCCTCTGTTAGCAGTGCTCAAGTGTTTTTCCTTGATTATTATTATACATGTTAGAAACATCTTTACAAGCGCGTTTATTTCTTTTAGAGTTGGAAGACTTTGGAGACAATACAGAGAGCTTAGTTACAAGGATACAGTCAGTAGATAGTGATCTTGGAGAAGGCAAGCATCGGCATTGGCCGACCTAGAGGTGGACGGGAGGCAAACTTTCGGGAAGCTTTAGTCTTTCTGGTATGTTTCTGCTTTCACAGTCCCAGAGTCAAGAAGACTTTGAGTTTTCATTGTACATACTTTGTCAAACTGTGTAACTTGTCTCTTCTTGAATAATTTTCTATACTTTGCCATTTAGAAGAAAATGATCTTAATGTAAATGTTCAGTGAAGTCTTCTACTAGACCTGGTGAGATGTCATGTATTTGTCTTACAAATTATTTTCAGTTTACTATTTCTCCTATTCCCTCAAGGCCTTATTTCTTTGTTGCTTAGAGAGAGCCTCCCCGCCCCACCCCCTCACCCTTCCCAACAGATGGCTGTATGTTCTGAGAGGATATCTTTAAAGTGACACATTTACCTATAAACAAAGAGGGATTAGTTATTAGGCTTATTTTTGGAGTTTTGAAGCAAAAGCCCTAATCTGGATGGGGATATTATTAATGGTGTGAAAATTGGGAGGTTGGTAATCTGTTTGGTCATCAGAGGATCCCTGCAGGGATTGTTTATATAGTGTGGGAGACATATGGCACCCTTAGCAGACAAGAGAAGCCCAGTATAAAGGGTCATTGTATTCCTCAGAAATTATCTACTTTACTGTTGGGAGGTAGGGTAGGGTGGGGAAAACATAATTTTGATCTCTCAGATGAGACATAATAACCTTAGTATCCATTAGCCTAACCAGTTAATTTCTTTGTACATTTAAAAAGTCATTATTAAGCTCTTTGTTTCGATTATTCCTTTGACACGTTTTGGCCTCACTTGTGATTATGCAAAGCAGTTCAAACAGTTATATTAACGAAAATATCTTTGGATTTGAGATTATCATACCACTTACCAGGGGAAGACAGTTGACTTTCTGAAACTCGTGTTCATTTCAACAAATGGGTTCCTGAACTCCTAGTGTCTCCTAGCTGGAGGGACTTGTCCAATCTACATGAATTCAAAAGGAGTTTCTTCCATCATCTCCATGACTCATGGTTCTCGGCTCCCAGCATTTGCACCCTCCTTTACTTTCGGTTATGGATATCTTTACCATTGCCTCCATCACAGCACTGAGAAATGAATCTTTGGAAATGAATCTTTATGAATATGGAGTCTGAGAAGAAATCAAAGTCATTCTGAACTTTTGAGATAAATTAGATGAAACTTTTCCGCTCCTATTGCCATTGTAAAGTCTTTATGTGCTATAGATTGCAGATAGATTATGAAATTGGTCTTCCCGCTTTATGAATGTGAGCAAATATATTCCAATAAATTAATATTAGCAACCACAGGCCTAAATTTAATAAAAAACTTGAGCAATGTTTGACCTCTCTGAACAGGAAGTATGGGAATAAAAGTAAGCATCCACTCTATTGATCTTGGGCAATGGGGTCTTGGGAGGAAAACATATTTTTGTGCTCTTTTAAAGACCTTTGTTCCACTGATCTCAGCAAAAGGTCAAGAAACTAAGGTTGTTACCTGCAGTTGAGGACTGATGTTATAATATAACCTTTTTTCTGGATGAATGTGTTTTTCAGGAGAGGTGGCTTTGGGCTCTGTCCAGTTTCAGCATGTGCCCTTGCATCAGTGAAAGGATCCAACCATCAAAATACCTGTTAAACTGGTGGCTGGTGTCTCTCCAGGTTGCTGTCTGTCTTGTGAAGTGTTCCTTTAAGAGAAACCTGAGATTCCAAACCTGGGGCTTGCTGTGCACCTGGCCTGGATCCACATTCTAGCATGTTACTGCCTGCTTTCTTGGGTAAAAATGGAACCAGTTTTGCATGGTGTGTTGGATAGGTAATTTCCAGTTTCATTGTGGAGAGATAGGCTTGGCATGAAAGAGGACTGTATCTGAAGTTTGGTTGACGTAACAAGGCAGAGGTTACTTCTTTACATACAGGATGCCTTTTTTAATGGAGATATGAATGAGGGATCAGAAGGGTGACCAGACCTCCTGGTTTACCTGCTACAGTCCCAGTTTATTCCTGTTGACCTAGCTTATCAAATTATCAAATGCATCCCCTTTCACATTTAAAAATATCCTAGTTTGGAGGATAAATTATATGGTTATCCTACATACTGAGAAATCTTGACCACTTACTTTACCACCCTTCCTTGACCTCAGATTTTGAATCTAGCTTTATTTCAGCCTTCCATTTGTTAAATGCAAAGATAAGAAAGGTGAAAAAAAAGTTAAACCAAAATATGCATATGGAAAAAAATAGAAAATAAGATAGAAGAATAAGGTGATTGATTGCTTGTCATCTATTTACACATATAGGAAATAGAATAGTTATATCCTTAAGTTGGTAAGTGTTTAGTATAGTATGGCTCTAAGCCTATGTTATTGTATTATTGTCTTAAAGAATGATAAGAATTAACACTTGCCCATTTACCTAGGCTGACATGAATTGGGACAACTCTTAATGACTCAGGAGAACAGCTTCAACAAAACCTGTTTGCAGACCTGATGGATGCATGGCTGTAGCAGATATCAATGAAAGTTTCAAGATCTAATGTTCGGTTCAGTTCTTGGATACTTACTGAGAGTTCAGAACACAAATGTTGTTGTGAAGACTTGACTCCACATTCTCCTAGTATCCTAGCTCTCTGGGCTATGAGGATAATAAAAGAGGCTTTGTTTCTGTTCTCTTTTCTGACTCTAGTCCTAGGTTTGGGTCTCAGCTTTTCATACAGAGGGCTTATGGAGGAGAACTTGGTGAGCCTGCATACCTCGTGAAAATTCTTGTAGGGGTTTGAAATGTGCAGGTGATCTGATGGAGGTTTGGCTTCCAAAGCTAGATACAGGAAGCTGGTGATACCTATTTCTGAAACAATTGCTGTGTTCCTTTGCTAAAGAATTACTTGTTTGAAATAGTTCAGTTGCAGTGGTAGTCAGTAGGTATTACGATTAAGTATGGCTGTCACCTTTTTCATACCCACTCCATTAAAATTCTCAAAAGCTTGGTCAGCATGCCTGAGTAAGAAGAAATTTATATATCTCCTTTATAAGTAGAATGATGATGTAATTTTTTTGTCCAGACAAGGATAATTTTGAGAGTAAAGGAAGATACTAAGTAGAAGGGCACTAGGTCAAAAACTATAAACTAGGGCTTTCCCAGGAAAACTAGCTTTTTCTAGATTTGTTCATTATATATGTTTATGTATGTGCATGCACATATGTGTATGTGTGTATTTGTTTACCCACACATTAACCAGAAATCTATAGATATGTGTATTGTGGGGTTTAAAGTAACCACTTAAGAAGGCCAAGTCATTTGGAAAACTGTGGCCTTCATCATTTCTTGCATGAATTGACTTTTTAACTAATTGTGTCCAGACTTTCCAAACTAAATTATCTCACTTTGTGTGGTTCTAATACCAATCTGTTGGTCTAGTTCTCTTGTTTAAAAACCTTTGATGGCTTTTAATTCTCAAAGTAAGATCCACAGCTTGGTGGTTAGAAAGGAAAAACAAAGAAAATATTTCATTCATTCATTCATTCATTCATTCCATTACTATTTACTGAACACCTTCCATGAGTCTAGGTGCTGGGGATATACCAATGAATAAAACAAAGATTCCTCCCCACCTCCCCCATTGAAGGTTTCATTCTATTAGGGGTGGAGCAGTGAAAGTGGGAGACAGATAATAAAAAATACCTAAGTAAATTATATAGCATGAGAGAAGGAGGTATGTGCTTTGGAAGAAAGAGAAAGTAGAACAGGATAAATATGATTGGGTAGCCTTCATTGTGAAAGAGACCTTAACACAGACTTAAAAGGAGGTGAGAGAGATTAGAGGGAGTGTTCCAGGCAGAGGGTATAGCCAGTGCTAAGGACCCCGGGTGAGAATGTGTTTGGGTGTGTTCAGAGACTTGCAAGAAGACCAGCATGGTTAGGTGGGGTAGCCGGGGGGTGAGTTGGAAATGAGATCAGAAAGTGGGTGTAGGAGTGGCAGAGCAGATAGCACCTTGAAATATGAGAGTAATTATGATTTTAGCAGAACTCCTATTAAGTTTTTAAAACTCATAATACTAACACTTGTATTTGTGCTATGAAAATTGCACTGGTTAAATAAAATAGCTTACATTTTATATGGTGCACTTTGTCTTGGTTAATATATATTTTTTATTTCACTTTGTTTGTTTGTTAAAATAGCATTTTGTTGTTGTTGCTGGTCTTAAATTGTATTCCCATTTCAAGAAAATAGATCGGTGACTCAAAAGAGGTTCTCTGAAGAGTGAAAATAGTGATGAAAATAGTAATGTAAATGCTACAGCTCAGAACGTCACAAACTATTTAGAAAACTGAATCTCATTGCAAATATAAAATGTGAATCTATGCATATAAACAAGGGGCTCCATGGGAGTGATGATTTCAAAACAGTACCTGAAACTGAAAAGTGCAAATGGAAGTATGACTATCTCAAAACTGTTTATTATTGGGCTTACCATCCATTCACTCCAAATCCCTAGTCATTGTCTGTTATGAAACGTCTAACAGTGGCATGAAGCCATGGATGTTTTGGTGTCATTTTCAAACAAAGCACAGTGGCTTCTCTGTTATGCTATTGAAGTTTTCCAGGACAAGCATACAATAATGCTTTCCATTACAAAATTAATGTATTATATTGCTAAATGTAGGTAAGAGGCTAAAACTCTAGTAGCATCATAAAGAATCCTGTAGCAAAAATAAGAATGAACCATATTATTGAAGAGACACTTAGAAATCAGCTGGAAAGTTAAAGACATTGTCCTTAGAGAGAAACCAGAAATTATTGACAGAATTCACTTGTCAAAGGACAGTTGTCTGTTGCATAATATCAGTGGAGTAAGAGTGTGAAAGAGCGATTACTATCAAGTACACGCTAGCAGATATTTCACTTTATGGTCGGATGAAACCACCAATGTCATGCAGAAAATGAGTCAGCTCTTGGCATTTGTTCAGGGAGGAGTGCTTGGTGATGCTTGTTCATTTATCACTGAAAACTCGAGCTATAAGGGAAGAGATCTTTGGTTAACCATTATGTAGGAAACCAGAAACATTGCTCGGGAGTAGGACTTACAGAGTACTAGTTTCAAGTTCATATAGGAAGGTGATGGCTTCGCTCTGTGGTGCCTTCTGATCTTGATGAAATACCAAAAGAAGGAGTGAAAGCTGGATACAGTCAAATTGTGGCCCCTTGGAGTATAAGACTTCTGTATGCTGATGTATGCTGGCTGTTAAGGGAAATGCACTCATATGGTATTTTATCTATGGAGTAAGAAAAATGTTTCTTCGCAACAACGATTAGAAATGATTTCTCTTATATCAAGTATCATACTCAGTAATATACACTGCCCACAATGAACCTTGTCAAGGATAGGGAGGGAAGGAAGAATTGTTAACAAAACATTTTACCACAATCTTACTATTAAGAAAATTTTCATTAGAGAGTTGGAAGTCCACATTGACCATAATGAACTAAGGAGGTTATATTTTCAGTATGGATAATCCTTTAAATATGAACAATATCTCTCAGTGACACATTGGAAAAATAAGAGCACAAAGAAATAAAACTTTGACCCAGTAATTTTGGATGGGGAGAGGGTACAAGTGTAACTTGGTACTTGAAAGCATATAGAGAACCATGGTGGGAGGAACCTAGGCTTTTAGGATTTTGCTTTAAGATTCTGGGTGGCAAGGGTAACAGGTAGAAGGAGGTGGAGAAGTCTGACAGTTGAACATGACCTTTCTCATAGTTTTGCAGTAGGTGTGGCTTATGTTTCAGATGAATGGACTTGATACTCAAAGGCTTTCAGGACATGATCTATATTGCCCCTGACCTAACCCAGTAAAAATAAATGATCTCTAGTGATTTTGGGTTCTCTTCCTATAGGTCTCCCTCCTTTCCTCTTTTCTCTCCCACCCCTTCTTCTCTTCTGTTGTTTCTTCTTTGAGCCATTGAGTTGGCATCTTTAAACTAGAAGAGACATTGAGAGCTCATCTATATCTCCATGTCTTTAGGCAGATATGTGTGCTAGCTAGGACCTCTAGGGAAGGGGGGAAGTTCTGCTCCTTGCTCAGCTAACCTACTCTAATGCATTATATCTAGAAATAACACACATTTAAATTTGAACCCCCATTCTTCAATATAGATCCATTTCCTTTTTTTTTTTTTTTTTTTTGGAACTTAAATAAAGATGGAGTCATTGTCTTTGGTCTAATAACTCTTCTATAGTGATGGCCATTATTTAATTCTAGGACAGAAGCCATTCATGCATTCTTTATGGAAAAAACATTGAGAGCCTATATGTACCAGGCTCTATGCTAAATGATAGGTATAAAATAAATTAATAATTAGACACGGCTTTGCCAAGATTAAATAGAGAATCTAGTAGGAAACAGGCAACAAGGACACGATAAACAAGTGCATATATAATTGCAAAGCAGATGTGGCAAAAATCTTTACATTTGTTAAATCAGAGTGGTGGTATATTGGCTCTTATTATATTAACTTTTGAAATATATGAATTTCTTAATATATTTTTAAAATATTTCACAAGTGAAAAATGAAAAATGAAGTTGGAAGTCTGATTGGTGTTCTGTAGAGGGGAACTTTGGTAGAGAATGGAGTGTAACTGTGACTTCCTTTAGACAGAGTGGTCAGAGAAGACCTGAGTGTAACTCATCACTTGCCTATATGAGAGGGATAAGGGCAACTTGGACAGGGTTCAGAGAAGAGTTACAAAGATGATTGATGGCTGAGTTGGGGCATAGAGGAAGTGTGTTTGATTAGACATCTCCCCCCACCCCAGATGCTGATATGCTACCCCCTTGGGAATCACTACTTTATAGCCATTAATATCTGCTTTAGGTGG
Source organism: Craseonycteris thonglongyai (assembly GCA_004027555.1). Classification (NCBI taxonomy): domain Eukaryota; kingdom Metazoa; phylum Chordata; class Mammalia; order Chiroptera; family Craseonycteridae; genus Craseonycteris; species Craseonycteris thonglongyai. Next base: position 20,768 of record PVKE010004990.1, on the reverse strand, counting down.
TACACAGGTAATTTTGTTTCCCATTAGTCTTTTTGCTAACTAGATTTTAAATACTCTGAATATATGGAAACTTGGCCAAACCATCTGTATAATGAATATACGATTATCAATGTGAATATACAATAATCAATGCCTAATGACTGAAGGAACCATCCGTTTCTTTCTCATGGACCTAGTGAAAGTCTGTTATTTACATAAGTTAGGTATTAAGTTGACACATGCTAAAAGATTAATATTGTTTTTATAGTTTTAAAGTGCCAGAAAGTCAAGTCTTACAGCTTTAATTCATTCATATAATTCTTATCTCAGAAACCTTCTTTTGTAATCTTCTAGTTCCTTCCTATTCAAAGTGTGGTCCACAGACCAGCAGCATCTGCATCACCTGGAAGCTTGTTAGAAAGGCAGAATCTCAGTCCCTATGCCAGACCTACATTTTAACAAAATACCCAGATGTGTTGTATATACAGCAAAATTTGAGAATCATTGTTTTAACTCAAAATTTAGGAATTTAGGAGGAGATTTTATCTTCAAAGAGAAATAAGTCTGGAATGAAGATTTCATCCATCTATGGCTGAGATTCTCAGTGCTTTCTGCCTTTGGAGGAACTTGCCAGGCTGGAAGATGCCGCTGGGAGTGCTGTAATTTAGTAAGTGAGTTGCTGAGTGAAGACCTCCAGGAATCTGATCCTCCAAAAAAGCTAATAGAACATTGGCAAAAATTGTCAAAAGCAGCTCTTTCAGAACTATGGAAATTAACAAAGGTTTACAATAACACAAAGATAATTTAGTTATACACACACACACACAAAGGCTGAGTCTCAATAAGAACAGTGAACTTTGAGGCATTTAAGTTTTCCCTATTTCCATCACTCTCTCCCCAGCTTCACAGCATCCTTGCTGCCACAGTAACTATGGAAACCAGTACTCTAGCTGTCACTAGAGAGGGCAAAATGGGTTTCAGGCTCCCCCAAATGGTTCTGTGCCAGAGAATTGTCACTATTTGACCTGCAAATTTTCTGGAAAAGCCCCATTGCCTGTGTTTCTTGTACCAAACTCAGAGTTCACTCAGTGGGAAAAGCTCTATCCTCACAGCATTTGTTGAAAACAATCAGCTGCAGTTGTTTAATGTTGCAGATGCCTGAGGCAGCAATACCAGTTGGAGCAAAAAAGAGGCTGGAAAAAAAACTTGAAAGGAAGATCTGGGGAATGAAATGTTCAAGAAGGATTTGAAAAGCTCTGACTTACTCCTTAGGATCTAGAATACCACATCTCAGTTGGCACAAGAAGATACTGAGTCTAAAGAAGTTTTATGACTTGCTCAAATTCACATAGCTAGTTAATAGTAGTGAGTCCATTACAATTTCTCCTATAGCCTGAAACACTTTGAGAATGATCTTTATATTAGGACAATCCTTGGTAGTCTGGAATATAAGATCACTTTGTGATAGAACTAATATTAGGATCTGGTCTCATTTGTTATGTAAACTAGTATAGCAGGAAGATAAAGCATATGACAAAAAAAAAAGGTTTCCTAAAGGAAAAAATGTGTAAGTGTTGAACAGACACGGATAAAAAAATATGTGAAAACAATAGAAGGCATTTCTTGGATAGGTTATGTTTATCATGAGAAGGTGACATATGAGACATTTTTTTCCTATCATTTCTCTTCATTTTCTGTCTAAGATGCTGTTTTAGGCTCTTTGTTTTCTTTCATTTAATTTAATTCATACTTCTAGTCTTCATTCTGCAGTAGGTGGGGGGTGACTGAAACTACTGAGAATTTTTGGTTTGGCAGCACTGTCTAAGATACTTTTAGGAACTAAAGCTTCATGTAATAGCAATACAAAAATAACTACTGTGACATGGAGAATTTTTATTTAGATACATATTTGAGAATTATAATGACTTCCCAATTTTTAAAAGAAACATGCAACTTGACCTTGAATGAAGTTCTGACAAATTCTTAGCTAAACTTGCAATTGAAAACATAATAAGAGAGAGAACAAATGAAGAAATTATGCAAAATCTCTACTTAAACTTTTCTAAAAGATGTTTCAAATGACGTATTTTATTAATTGTTCTATTTTTAGATATGTGGAATATTAAAGTGAAACAATATTTACTGGATAACTGTGGTATATAAAGTTAAAAATTTGTTTTCCTCCAACAAATTTGGAAGGAAATAATATATTCCATTTTTCAATTTCCAAAATATGAAAAGGTTTTATTTAACAATGCTCTCTGTATAATTCTCATTGCAGAGGGATGAAATTAGTCTAGAAACAGATTAAAGGCATGTAACTACTGATATTTTTATTGTATAAGCTAAGGGAAGCCTCTGACTTTCACTATAGAATGTAATTTCTAGATTTATTTGTTATAATAGCTTGTGTCAATGTTAGTTAACTCTATTTGAACACCTGAAATTACAGAAATATCCCATTTCTGTACTTTCATGGTGTCAACCTGTGCTTTACAGGTTGTCTCAGGTGACAGATTTGCCAACTATATTTTACTGTGATAAACAAGAGTCAGCACTTTATGACCACTTTCAGTTAACAATGTCTTCTTTCTTATTACTCAGCACCCAATTACTAAACCAGTGCCTCATACTTTATATTTCTATAACATCAGCACCCCACTTTTGTTACCAATTTTATGACTGAGCATGAGCTAAGCTGGTATAATAGACACTTCCCCAAAACACAGTGGCCCTAAATATAGAAGCTTATTTCTCTCTAATATTTTCTCCAATATTTCTCTTATTTTTACCTGAGGTAATGTTTTGGAAAAACTTCAATTTTCCCTCCTATGTGTCACCTTTGCATTCACAAAGAACACTTCACTTACTTCTGACACTACTGGTCTCCAAATGTCAGAGGTTTTATTCCACCAAGCAGTTCTCTGGGACACCGCTGTGCGCCCTGAAATTTAACTCAGTCCTGACACTACCTGGAGATAGTGTCAGATCCTACAGGTTAAGGGCTAAGGCTCACAACACTGCCTCCCATTTCAGATGCCAATCAAAAGTAGCAGGTCCCCAGGTTACCCACTTTTGTCTGACTTGGCTACAAATCAGAAGTTCCCCTGACTTCCTCCCCTTAGTATTAGATTGATTTGCTAGAGTGGTCCACAGAAAAAGGATATGATAGAGAATACAGATGAACAGTTAGATGAAGGGATACATAGGATGAGGTCTGGGAGGATCCTGAGTGCAGGAGTATCTGTCCCCTTGGAGTTGGGGTGAGTCATCCTTCCAATATGTGGAAATGTTCACCCACCTGGAAGCTCTCTGAACTCCATACTGTTGCGATTTTCATGGCGACTTCATTATGTAGGCCTGATAAATCATTAACTCCATTTTAGCACTTATATATTTTTTAAGAGAATTGGGGGAGGCTGAAAATTCCAAGCTTCTAATCATGGCTTGCTTGGTATTTCTGGTGACTAGCCCTCATACAAGAGCCCTTTGGGAACCCACCCAGAGTCACTTCATTAGAACACAAGACTCTCTTGTCATCCAGGAAATTACAAGGGGTTCAGGAGCCCTGTGTCAGGAACTGGGCAGAGACCAATATATATACATTTTCTATTATTTCACACGTAGACAGGTTGTCCAGTATGAGTAGTCTTGTTGAGCACTGCTCATTTCTTTTATTTTGTTGCTATTTCATCCCCTAGGGTGCTGTCCTTATCTGCGTGGTTGAAGCTGTCTTAGTCCCACATTTGTGTTCCAGCCTATGGGAAGAGAAGGAAGTATGCAACATGGCGGTTGCATATATCACTTTCACTCATTCATGAGCACTAAGTTCACTAATGAGAGCCTTGCTGAGAGCTTAGTCCATGACCATGTAAAAACTTCATGGACAGTCCATATGCCCAGCTAAAACTCTGTTACTAGGAAAGAAGGGGAGATTAGATTTTGGGCAATGCATGGCAATCTACCAGTTACTTCTCTGAATCTTAGTTTATTCATCTCTAAAATGGTTAATAGTCTTTTTCTTGGAGGGTCATCTGGAGGGTTAGGTGAGATAATACATATAAATTATTAATTTTATTTCTGGCATATAAAATATGCTTAATAATTAGCTTTCAACTATGAAGATATTTTCCTAATGACAAAAGTAACATGTTTATTTTTTAACTTTTTAATGCTTTGATAACTCTTAAGCAATTCTTATTTTACTTTAGGAAAATTGTACTATCTAAAGCAGTAGAAGGCACTGAATTAAATACATGGAGACCACAGATATTATAGAAACATAATATCTATGTTTTTTGTTTTGACTCATTTTTTAAAGAAATGTATTATTTAGTTTTAAATTAAAATTTGCTATTATTTATTTATTTATTTATATTATTATTTGGGAGAAGGTGAGAGAGAAAGAAAGAGAGAGAGAGAGAGAGAAAAGTGGATAGGACCCAGAGCAGTCTGGGCCCTGTCATTAGTTACATTATTAGTTGTGACAATATTTAATTTCAAAAAGGTGGATGTGGGGCCTTGCAGAGCAGGAACTGAACAGGAGGCCTTCCACATGGGAGGCAAGAACCCTGTGCTGGAGTTCAGCCTGTGGGTTTGCACTGGTCAGGACTGGGATTTGATCCTTGGACCTCGTGGTTGTAAGGCAAGCACTCAAGCTGCTGAGCTGTCCTGGCATCCCAAGAAAAGAATTATTAATGAAATATTTCACACTTTTATTTTTGTTCCTGTGTTTTCTTTTTTTTCTTTAATTAAAGTTATTGGAGTGACATTGGTTACTAAAACTATATAGATTTCAAGTGTATAATCCTATAATACATTGTCTATATATTGCATTATGTGTTCACCACCTAGAGTCAGTTCTCTTTCCATCACCATATATATATTTGACCACCCCTCCCTCCTCTACTGCACCCCACCTTACCCTTTGTATTTCACATTATTTCTTAGAATGATTTTAATGCAGATAACACATAAGTAGGTTTTCAGGTAAGTAGTCCATTAGAGTAATTTAATTTCATTTGTGAAAATTTTAGTTAAATTTTTCTTTTAAAATGGGTCATCGCTAGAAGCAATTCATTTATTTGGCAAGACAGTCTTAGCGTATGGATTTACTGCAGAAGTGAGAATTCTAAAAGGACTCTAATTTTGAAAGTTGTTTTTCTGATCTTTGGCTGAAGGGAATGAACTATGAATTCTCTTACTAACTTAAACATCAAAATTATTTATTATTGATATGTTTAAACTTATACAAAAGCAGAGAAAACTTACTAATATTTCAAACTGCCTGCTTTTAAAAGTATGTGCTGTATATTATTTGCCATTGGTAATTAGAAAGAAGCATTTAAAACTAACAAATTATTACCTTTAATCTTTCATAACCAATTGCTATTATTTTTGAATAAAGAAAAATAACTTTATTTTGGGTTTTGGTTTATTTATTTATTTTTATCCTGTCAATTGTTAAGGATCATTCATTAACATTTTTGAACACAATTCTTAGTAGAAGCCAATTTTTGGTAAAAAATTAAAAATGAAAAGTGAGTGACTAGGCATTTATTCAGGGATTTACATTAGTTTTATGTTAGTCATATGTTAGTAAAATGTTAGTTTGGTTGAAGAAGAGTCTATTTCCATTGGAAATGTATTTTAAAGATGAGGCAGGTAAGCTTTTAGTCTATTTGTATATTAAATTCTCTCTCAACTGATGATAAGGACATAAGAAATAAACAAGTGAAAGTAATGTTGTTTGTTTTTGTTTTCATTTTGTTTTGTTTTCTTTTGATTTATCATCTATAAAATGTATTCATTTGTTGCATGAGAATTCTTCCTTGATTTTCTATTTCTTTGGGCAAAATGCCAAAAGAAAATGTGTACGCTATGTGCGTTTTCATCATCAGTTTTACATTAAATTTCCCCCAATTCAGGTTGAGTTCCTACTGATTTAACCTGTGGCTTTTGGTACTTTTTTTTCTTGATCTCTAGAATCACTGCTGACTTATTTTGTTAGTGAGTTTAAGGTTATTTTTACATGTATTATACGAAGACAGGGATCGGGTAACACAGTTACTAGCCTCTTGTAATCACTTAGGTTGGACTTCATTGTTAACTTGGTGGGGAGCATTGGGCTGAAGACAGCTTTGAATTTTACTAGAGTAGCTTTAATTATCTCTGAAGGAATAGTTGAAATACTTGCATTGGAAAAAATTGAAAGTATAGAAGCTGAAGTTAGCACTCAGCTTTGAATGTATCATCTACTAGACTACTCTGCTCATTAAACTTTTGATGCTCTGTTTTATTTTTAAATACATTTTTATTATAATCTACATTGATTTGGAATACTGAATGCTTAGTTCAGAGATAACTGTAATTGCTAACAAACTCCAAGGATAAATTTATATTGGAAACTTTGGCAATGGGAAGCATGAAGTTGAGGGACACAGGTTTTATGAAAAAAATAAGGCAGAAGGGAAACAAAAAATTAATGAATGTTTAAAATAACTTTTTTCTCATTTTGTTTTGAATCATTAATTTTGAAAAATTATTATCTACAAAGGGTTGAAATAAAAAGAAAAAACACTCATACTCTTCATCTATACCAATCGTTAACCTTTTGTCACATTTGTCTCTACATATGTATATATATTTTCCTGAACTTAAAAAAATATAAGTTGCAAACACCATTACACATCATTGCTAAATTACTTTTATGTTTCTTAAGGAAAAGGTATTCTCCTATCATACCCAATATTGTTGTTATTGTCATTGTTGAATGTTAGAAAATTAAGCTTGATTCAGTAATCTCATTGCATGTACATTTTACATTAAAATCATCTCACAACAAACTTTTAAAAAATTCAGTATACAATAAAGTCCCACCCATTGCATTTGATTGTCATCTCTTCCATCTGTTTTGTTTTATGACATTGATTGTTTTGAAGAGTTTAGACCAGTTGTAGAATGGTCTACATTCTGGATTAGTCTGCTTGTTTCCCAATTTTTAGATTCAGGTTAAACGTTTTTGACCAGAAGATAGCTGAAGTGATATTATCTGCTGCATCACATGATCAGGCACGTTAGATCTGATGATTCTGCTGTTGGTGATTGTGGAGTACAGTCATTTACATGCTCTCACCATACCTTTCCCATAGAGCAGTACATTTGTCCTTTTATAATTAGGAGGTAATATGTGGGGTGATGCTTGAGATCATGTAAATATCCTACTCTTTAATCACTTTTTCCCTGAAGTACTTTTAACTTTCATTGGTGAATTCTTGCATGAATCAGTTATGCTGGAGATTGCAGAGGCATTGTTTTCTAATTGTCATTCTTCTTTAATAGCTGTCATTCTTATTTTTAATAGCTGACATTCTTCAAGAACTTACCTCCTTCCTCCCCTCATGTGAATATGGTTTCATGGATTTTTAAAATTAAATGTGTTATAATTTATTGTCAATGTTATACTTTTAGGTGCACCAGTTACCCTAAATCTGGTTACTCCTATGTTCATTGCATATGACTTCTGTAGCCTTTGAACACTTTCCTGCTTTTGGGAATAAATATTTTTAAATGACTTAAATAAAGTTACTTATTTTATAACAAAGTAAATAGAAGTATCCTAGACATTTTACACAATTAAATTAATTTCCTTCTATTATCAATTATTTGATGGAAGATTCTTCTTTTCGTTAGTTTAAGGATATGTGTATAGCTTTGATTTACTAAAGATTATAAGCCTAGTGAGGGATCAGTTTTTGGTATGTTTCTCAATGTTGTCCTTTTACTGATTTATGATTCAGAGTTAAAACTCTGAGTGATGCTGCTGGGACCCTCTGTGTCCCCAGAGATACAGGATAACATGATGCTTAAGATGGGAAATAAGCTTTGGGACATGTCCCCACTCTGTCCCTCCCCACACCCACACACTAGTGCTCATTTTCCATGATCTTTGGGAAACTTCTGTTGCTTCTGTGCCATTTACTTTACCTCCTTTTTCTATTTTTAACTGCTCTTTAAGCATTCAACACTAAATTGTCATTGAGAACTTTTGGTGGTGTTTCTGATTTTGTTGGAGGTTGGGAGGGATTGGAGGGGGGAAGGGAAGGAGCTCTGATGGGGTCTCTTACTAAGCTGACATTATTCCATGCATCTGTTGTTTTGCACATTTGCATTTTAACCGCCTCTGAATGCATTCATCACATTATTTAGGCTGAATTTCTCTCTTCTTGACCACAAGACTGTTTTAAGGGACTCAAATACCTTGCTGAAATCTAGATAGGGTGTCTAAAGCATTGTCATTATCTACCATTCTTATAAGCCTGTCAAAAAAAGAAATAAAGTGTTTGACATAACTGATTCTTATTGAAACCATACTGTTTTCTAGTGAATGCCTCTTTTTAGTTTTTTATTGTTTATTTATGTATTTTTTTAAAAGATTTATTTTATTGTTTTGGACAGAGCCAGAGCCAGAGAGAGACAGAGAGAAGGGGGAGGACCCAGAGCAGTCTCCATAGTTGCACATCATCAGTTTCTCCACATAGTTTCATTCCACTGGTGGGCGAGGGGCCACACAGGGCAGGAACTGGGCTGGGGGCCTCCAGCCTGGGAGCCACCCCTTGCGAGCTGGGTGCGAACCAGTAGCCTCCCACATGGGAGGCTTGCCTTGGTGAGAACCAAACTGGGGGCACACCCCAGTTCCGCATATGGGTCCACACAGGCTGGGACTGGGACTTGGCCCTCAGACCCTGGGGCTGCAAAGCAAGCACTTAACCTGCTGAGCCATCCTGGCTTCCCTGAATGCCTTTTTTTCTTGCTCCTCAAGTTCTTACAAACCTTATTCAATAATCCCTTTCAGGGGTTTGCAGGAAATCAAGCTCTGTGATGTTCAGAAATAGATTCCACAGGATAGACTTCCTCCTCACCTTTGTCCATTCCCAAATGGCCGTCCTTTCTTGGCAGCTAGATGGTGGTTGTGCTGCTGAGTAAGGAAAAACTCTGATCAAGAAGCCATTGTATGAACTTCTTTGAGGAAACATTTTTGAGGGCCCACCAAGAAGATGTCTGCAGGCACGGTTTTGAGGAAAGTTGACTTAAAAAAAACCTAATATTCTGGAATTCCTGTGAAGTATTTCTTCAAAAGAGAGGTCTTGTCATTGAACTAGTAAAACATATTTTTTTAGATTATCAAAAAAAAATATCAGCATAAAGAATTTTCATAACATTCTTCCATGGGGGAATGATGGGAAGGAGCACAGGTGTAGGAAGATCTCAATGAAGGAACAGTGGCTGAGACCTGTGCTGGTAAAGGCTTGTGTCTGAACATCAGCACCACCTGGGTGTTGGAAGGGAAGAAGGTTGGACTCCATTCCAGCACCATTGAATCAGCATCTGCATTTGAACACTTTATCCAGGTGATTCATATACAAATTAGGTTTGGGAAGCACTGGAAATAATTTTCAGGAGGTTGTCCCTCCTCTGCAAGTTATCTGGTTGGATGATAAAGGCTCATCTTGTGAAGGACCAACAGATACTAAATAGCATGTGTAGGAAAATTCTTTTAGAGTGAAAACATTTCAGATATTTATTGTAAACTTCTGGCTCAATACAGTTGTTAGATAATGATCTTCCCACACTGCTTCTTCAAAGAAGATGGGAAGAAATGTTTCCCAAATATTAAGAAAATTATTTTTTTTAAGTATCATTTTGCTAGTCATAGGCTAATGTGCTTAAATACTTTCCTCCCTTTTCCTGCTTATATATTCATTGTGACACCAGGTGGTTAAATTTTTGAACTCATGCATTGGATGTGTACACAGGAAAACTACCAAGCAAGACTTTGGGAGGCTTCTCTTGTGTGTATCCTAACTGCTAGGGCTCCCTAAGCATGGTAGGATGGCTCCCTTTTGTTCCAGCACACTGAGGGTTAGGGCAGAAGTGCCGATTTACTGCATAACCCTGTGAGTAGTAATCAGTGGACATTAGATATCAACTCCTGTTAGCCCAGCATTAACTTTAATAATGTTGATGGCAGCTTAATAGAAATCAGAGGTTTGCCCAGCTCTACATGTTTCACCTGAAGGGATGATGAGAAGTTGAATCTCCTCCCTGCATATGAGACTCCCTGTCTTCACTAGATATGTCTGAGGGGTGGACAGGTCAGAGGGAACTCTGCTAGTACACGTACTGCTGAAACAAAAAACCTTCAGCCAATGCCAGACTGCAGGTACATTTCACTGGTTCACGCAGGTGGGAGGTCCATTGGGAAATGCTGGTGCGATGAGCTGACAGAGGGCGGCAGTATGGTGTAGTGAAAACATCATTGGATTTAAGATTAGCTGGATGTGGGTTTGAGCCCCAATTCTCCTGTTTATGTCTTGCAACTTAGTAGCAATTATTTAATCTCTGATTTTGGAGTTTCAGCTGCTTTTGCTGTTGCTTCTTTTTATCTTCCTCCTCTTCCTCCTTCCTTCTTTTTATTTTATTATCCAGTCTTTCCTTTTCCCATTGACCTGAAGCACATGCTTATCATCTAATAAAATTTTATATATAACTTGTGTCTTTTATGCAATTAATGTTTTGATAGAACCTATGCTTGTTTTTTTCTTTGTCTGACATGAGGAAGAATATTTATCCTTGGTGTCTTTATTCTGGATTTACCTTGGAGGTTTTAATATCTTTCTTTCTTTTTTTTTTTTTTGGCCTTTTAAGCTGGAGGCCTGAGTGCTGTGCGCTGTGTTATTGTGGTCTTTACTGTTTATAATCTGTTATCCAAAGCAGGTGTTATCTGATCTCTTCTAATTTTATTAGAGTGAGAATTTATTCCTGAAAAATCTGAAAACAAGTGCAGATAAGTTCTAACACAGCAGTTTTGCACACCTGAGCCTACTGCTTGCTGTTCTTTTAGGTTTGGTGGGAATTAAAATGGAATTGGTAAAAGTATTGGCATAAGGGGGCTCCCCTCTGTCTTAGAAATAGCATATGGGAGTAGTTTGCTTTGCTCTGCATGCAAAGCCCAGATTCAGGGTGGTGGCAGTTTGGGGGTGTTCACATATTTTGGGTAAGTGAATGAAATTCTTCTGTCTACTATCACCCTCATTCATTTAGGTCTCAGGGCTTCAAATGAGAGTTAGGGGGTGTTTCTCCAGTACTGTGATAGGCCATTGAGCCATTTGTTGAGTTTCTCAGACTGTGAAAATATCACTGGGAAAACAATGAGTGAAAATCAGGAATTACTTGTTTTCTGCCATTGTCATTCATAAATCCTTAAAAATAAATCCCTCCACCCTGAGTTGTCTGGGAGATACCCTTCCTGCTGAATAGTTCCTTGGCTTCTTGGGGCTTCTCTGTCACTTGGGGCTGAGTCATTTGAGAGAGATGTTAATATTAATGTTACTGACTAAAGAGACTTACTGGTTGTGTGGAAATGACATAACCTGCAAGTCACGTGCAGGTTGGATATTGTTGATGGCTGAATTTAATTGCATATATATATATATATATATATAATTTTTTTTTTAAGATTTTATTGTTTTTGACAGAGAGAGAGAGATATACAGAGACAAAGAGAAGGGGGGAGGGCCCAGAACAGTCTCCATAGTTGCACATCATTGGTTTTTCCACATAATTTTATTCCACAGGTAGGTGTGGGGCTGCACAGGGCAGGAACTGGGCCGGGGTCTCGCCCCGGTGAGAACTGAACTGGGGGCACTCCCCGGTTCAGCATATGGGTCCACACAGGCTGGGCCCAGGATTTGATCCTCAGTCTCTGGGGCTTCAAAGTGAGCACCCAACCCACTGAACCATCCCGGCTTCCCCTTGATTGCATATAAAGCTCTATAAGCATTCCCGTTGGTCTAGTGAGTTATCAGCCTGAAAACTTCTGCAGACAGTTATTTTGAAAATCAGAGTTTAAATGCAGATGTCTCCTAGCCCAACAATTTGGTGCAAATTTCCACCATAGTTTCTTGGTAATGTCTTCATCTTGCTAAGTAGGATGGAAATTGGATAGTGCCTATGAGTATAATTTTGTTGCAGAGTTTAATGCAAACCCCTATTATCATTTGTAACATTCTGCTTTTTTTTTTGTATATTGTGTATCTCCTCAATAATTTCTAAGCAGTGTGTATCTGTTTTATTCTGTAGTGTGTGCCAAGAGTATTGCAGTATCTGGCATGTGATAGATGCTTCATGTATATTTGCTGAATGAATGAACAAACTTGAGAGTTGCAGTACTTTTAGGTTATAGGGGAATTATAGACTTATGTTTCTGACTTTTGTTGGCTAACCTGTAACTTCAATTAACTGGATTTCAAAACCTCTTCCAGAATTATTGCAAGTAACCATACTGTTGAACAGAATTTGAACAAAATTGTGTTTTTGGAGAAGCACCATTGTTTACATGTGAAATGCATTTTCTCATACTTGCAAAAACAATTGTTAGCTTATAGCTTATCTAAATTTTCCTAGAAAACGGTTATAGTAAACCATAAAAGCCAACGAGAAAGGAAGGAATTTTCTTCTCTTTGGCCCCATTACACCCAACTCTTTTGAGGCTTGTAACAAAGCCGGGTTGATGGAAACAGTTTTGGTAAGGTGGGGTGGATATTCCGAGATGGTTCTGGGTTCTAGGGCTAAGCTGAGATACTTTCGTCTCAGCCTGGATCCGAGAGTTTCTTACTCCTGATACTATGAAGAGCAACTGTGCCCCATTCCCCGCCCCCCACCATTCTAGCCTTCACTGTACTCTGAAGGAGAACTGCAATGAGACCAAATGGTGCAGACAGTGGGCCAGCAGCAGAGGAGGATGAGAGGGAGCTTAGGGCTCCTGGCCAAGGAGTTAAGACACTTAAGGAACCATTGGGAAGCAGAAAAGAGGGAGGACTTCCCTTGTGCCTCTCAAAGTGATGGTGTTAGGAGATGTTGCCTTAGGGAATAATAAAATAACTCTTGTGCCTGTTCTCTGTGCTTCACCTTTCAGCAGTAAGACTTTTCTGCTAATTGCCAGCAATTCTGTTTTCTCTGAAGTTGAAGTTTAGGTTGTCTCCCTTGAGTGAGATAGATGGAAGCTGTCTGGAAATTTTGAGGAGAGTGGAGAAAGTAAGAAATACTTGTCATGAAAGTGGACCAGAGAGCTGCCTAGGGGAAATCTAGACCGATTTCCAGGTAACTGAGGACCTAGGAGACAAAACGTGACTGGTATAAACCTGGTTGTATAGCATCACAACCTCCAAGAAGCCATTTTTGGTCATAAATACTCAATTCTGACTTGCAATTTAAATATCTCTCCCTGGTACTCTAATGTCAACCTGACTGTACTTTATAATTCTTATCACTTTGGGCTGAAATATTAGTTTCCTGCATTTCCTCAAGGAAAGGGTGTGTCTTCTTTATAGGACTGAGTGCTATAGATATTAGGCTCTGGGTAACTAACATGTGAAACATTTGTTTCTCTGTTTTTTTTTTCTTCAGTTTTAGGAATTAGGGATAGCAAAGATAGGTGGGCTTTGAACTGCTTCTGGTTTTGCAAAGACGTCAGATAAGGACAGTTGCTCTCAGTTCTCCAAACTTAAGTGACATCACAGGTTGCTCCACCAGTCTAATTGCATCATCTGTAATTTGCTTCTTTCCCTGAGGTGGATTGCCTGTAAGGGGTAACATCAGTCTTATAATCCCTTTTACTGTATCTCTTAATTTTTCATTAGGCTTTTGCAGCAAATTCTTCACTGAAACTACTTTAGAACGTTTTTTTCTTTTTCTTTAGTGTGTTAATTTATATTGCTTGAAGGATAAATTGTTATGCCTTCTGTTTTTTAATATTTGGCAGAGGAAATGTTCCCCAGAAAAACGCATATCTATCCTCATAATACATTCAGGTAAGAGAGACTCAACACTTCACATAAAGTGTGTTCACATATACCAATTCTCCTATAAACCTTTTACCATAATTCCATCGGCTCATATTTCTCTCTATAGTCTCCATTAGGACTTTATCAATAGGTTTTGATTTTATAAAACTGGGTAGAAGCATTCCTGGCCTGACAGTACCCATTCCAGTGAAACATTCAGATAAAATTAACATAACTTCTTACATAAAGCCTGTTTAAACATAGCAGTTTTCATAATCTTATTCTTACATTTCTATGTTCTTTTAATCTAATTGTAGCCTGAGTTAGGTCATCACCAATGAGTTTGGGGAAACTCAGTTCATGGGGTCCCATATCAAGAAGTCTTGGAATTTTCTCTTTCTAATACCCTGACCATTTTACCTGTTCTTGTGTTAAAAAAGCCTTTATGTCCCCAGTGAAGAACTCTAATTTGATTAACCAGTCATACTGCTGCCCCAAGCAATTGCATGTTTCTCATTGTTATCTCTGTCTTGTGACTTTCAAATTTTTCCCAATCTGGGGGAAATAGAGCAAACTTGTTTGGGGCTTTTCAATGTTGTGGGGCCAACAGGGAGTCACTTTGGTTCATCCAACCATTGTAGTGCTGTATTACATACCTTTGTTTTAACTTCATCAGTGTCTGTTTTAGTTAGACTTAATTAAAAAAAGAAATAACCAGCTAAAGATTTCCATCTTGCTAGAACAAGTCCTGTGACTTTTCTGTTTTCTCTTTGTTTCACCCTATAGATATTTTAAAATAGGTATCTACTTCTGTTTATTTGATTTGGAAGCCTTTGCTTTTAAGTGTACTTTTAAATGATGTAATCTAATTGGGACATTCCTCATAATGGCCATGGTAATTTTAGCTTATAAGTTCCTTGGGAGCTGGCATCAATTTGGTAGGATCCTAGTCATAATGGAGTTTAGTCCACATTTCTGTCTGGCCAAATTTTGGAGCTTCCAACTTGATGATTACCAAACTAAATTTTTAGGACATAAATTTTTTAGATTGTATTTAGTAAGATTTTTGCCCCCCCCTTTCTTCTTAAATACAGTACAGTTATACTTCTAATGTCCCTCCCTCTCTCCTTCTATCCGTTCCTCTCTCCCTCCCTCCCTTCCTTTCTTCCTTTTTTTGTTATTTGTTGTATTTTTTTATTGTTAAATTTATTGGGGTGGCATTGGTTAGTAAAAATTACGTAGGTTCCTTCCAGGTGTAAAATTCTATAGTATATCTTCTATGTGTTACATTATGTGTTCACCACCCAGAGTTAGCTTTCTTTCTATCATCATATATTTAGCTCCCCTCCCTCTTCTCTCACTTCCCTCCCCCTTTACCCTCAGCTAACCACTAAACTATTGACTATTTCCACGAGTTTTTCTTCTAAGTTGCTTTCAGTTTTATATTCCACCTATGAGTGAAGTCATATAGTTCTTTGGTTTTTCTATCTGGCTTATTTCACTTAGCACGATGATCTTAAGTTCCATCCATGTTGTTGCAAATGGCAGTATTTCATCTTTTCTTATAGCTGAGTAATATTCCATTGTGTATGTATGTACCACAGCTTTTCTATTCAGTCATCTATCAAAGGGCACTTCAGTTGTTTCCATGACTTGGCCACCATGAACAGCACTGTAATGAACATTGGGGTTCATATGTTTTTACAGACTAAAATTTTCAAGTTTTTTGGGTAGATGCCCAGAATTGTGATTGCTGGGTCATATGGTAGCTCTATTCCCAATTTTCTAAGGAATCTCCATACAGCACTCCATAGCGGTTATACCAATTTGCAGTGTGCAAGGGTTCCTTTTTCTCCATAGCCTCTCCGGCACTTGTTGTTTCTTGTTTTATTAATATTCATTCTAGCATGTGTGAGGTGGTATCTTATTATGGTTTGGATTTGCATTTTCCTGATAGCTAATGAGGTTTAGCAGTTTTTCAAATATTTATTGGCCTTTGTATGTCTTCAAGACAGAAGTCTGTTCTGGTCCTCTGCCCATTTTTTAATTGGATTGTTTGTTTTTCTGGTTGTTGAGTTCTATGAGTTCTTTAAATATTTTAGATATTAACACCTTATTAAATGCATTGTTTGTAAGTATTTTCCCCCAATTAGTTGGTTGCCTCTATGCTTTGTTGATGGTTTCTTTTCCTATGCTGAAGCTTTTTAGTTTGATAAAGTCCTCCCTGAACCCAACGTCTCCTTTCTTCCTTTCTTTCCTCCTTCCCTCCCTCCCTTCTTCCCTCTCTCCCTCTTTCACTCTTTTCCCTCCTTCCTTCTTTCTTTTTATAATATTTGCAAATGTCTGTGGGCAAATGGGGAGGGATCTGTGTGAACTTTGATATTTTTCTTCTAATTTCTGTCCTTCTACTTTATTAAGAAAATCTTAATGACTAGCCATATAACAATGTGAGAGCTCTCTAATAATTTTTTTCTTTTCTTTCTTTTTAATTTAGAAGTATGATCTTAAAAAAGTGTGATCTTGAAAAGTATGATTTTAATAGTGACTCAAACTAGTACGGTAATCCTTTCTACGGCTTAAGTAAGGGACACACAAGAGTGTAAAAAAAATTCTAGGCCACACAGGATCCAGAAAATTCACTATTAGTATAGAAGACAACATAAAGCCCTTCATTGCTACAGGTGGTCAAACAACGAAGATTGAGATGACAAAGGTCACTTATTTACTGGGAGCAAAAAACTTTCTTCTACTCATATAGGTTTTTCCAGCAGGTCTAATAATTAAATTGATATAAGACAGATTAACAAGAGAAAATAGCCATTTTAATTATGTAAGTACATATGGGAATCCCTCATACAGGAGAGAAACAGAGACACCCACCCACATACATAAGAAGTTCAGAGACAGAAGGGGAAAATGAGTTATATATGACATTGTGAGCTAAGAATGAGGTAAGTCACATTGGGGCATCAGAGGGGAGAAAGGTCATTCTTAGGGTGGTAAGAAAAGCAAATGTTTAATAACTAGATGTTTGCCATGTCCTATAGATAGGTCATAAAAAGGTATCTCTGGTAATAACTCTTATTATGGGCAAAGTCCCAAATTTAAATTTTTTAAGGAAGAGGTGAAAGTTTTTTGTGAGCTCACAGAGTCTCCATTATCCGCAGTTCCAAATAATTTACATGACAGAGTAGCACATTTTGGGAAGCCATTTCTGAACTCCTTCAATAGGAAAAGCTATTTTATCATGTAAACAACTTTCAGGGAAAATTTCATATCTATTTTAATTTCTTTTTTTATTTAGCTCATTTCTACTTTATAGAGATACATCTAGAATGACAGAGAAAACAACTTCCCAATAGTGATTCACTTTGTAGGGAATCATATCACTCTTAGAACTTGAGTTTCAGTTGGAATTGCAAAATAAAACTGATTATCGAATGAAGTATGGATGGAGACTACTAATTAGGAATTAGGATCTAATTTTACTATATTGAGTGAAGAATATGAAGTCACTCTACCTCCACATGACCAGGGCCTTAACTAGTAGTTAAGATGAGTGAACCAAACTAGTGTCAAATTCCAGCCTGAGACTGCAGACTGAAATACACTTCAGAAAGGTAAGCATAGACTAGGTCAGGGTACTGAGATGATTCAGTTAAGCAAATCTCTAATAGAATTGACAAAGGAGCAACTCTTTGACCTTTGAAAATCCAACAAGAATTGGGAGAGCTTCTGAGATCAGTATTTCCTTTAAGGTCCCATGCTTACCATTGTAGCCTGTCAACAAGACCTTGACAAATGACCATCCTCCCAAACCACTGAATCATACCTTCTTTCACCTTTACCTGGTGGCTCACACACCTCGTGAGAAATAGCCTGTGGGCCAATTCAACATAGTATATTATAGCATTGCCTGAAACATGTTGGGTCGATTAGTAAGCATATTATGCTCTGAGGATCATTTCTTGTTCCGTTTTTCTGGGAAAAGATCTGTGGAGGCAATGCTGAAAAAAATCTGTCTACATAGATAGAAGCTTTAACCAAAAGAAGCTTTAACCAAAACGTGCACTTTTGTAAAAAAAAAAAAAAAAAGACTATAATACAGTAAGTTTTAGTCAGAGTAGTTTCTATGTGATAGGACTTTGATGTAGACATTGAATGATGTGGGAATATTAAAAAAGAGTGAGAATAGTCAATATCAAAGAAAATTAGTCTTGACCTACAAAATTGGATTTAGGTTAATGAAACATTCTTTGGAATCATTAAAAATGTAAATATATGGATAAATCTTACAAACATGTTGAGGGATAGAAGACCTCAAATAACATTTTACAATATAATTCCACTCATATGCAGTTCAAAACCAGGTCAAACCAACCTATATTGTTTTGGAAAGGAAGTCATTTTTCTAAAAGTAATCATGGGAGTACTTCTTGGAGGAAGGAGGACTGTGAGTGACATGGAAGGGGCTCACAGGGGTCCTGGCTACTGACAGTGCTCCGTTTTTTGACTCAAGTGGCAGTTACACAGGTGCTCACATTATTATTTGTACACTGTATGTTTATGTCATGCATTTTCTGTATCTGTTGCACTATATTTTCTAATAAAAAGGATTTAAAAAGTATGTAATGACCATAGTGAGTCTGTATTCTTTGGTCTCAGATTTGAAGGGTTTCTATGTTTGTGTTATAGGTTAAATTGTGCCCCCCTACCCCAAATTCATATGTTGAAGAATGTGAGCTTATTTGGAAAAAAAAGGGTCTTTATAGAGGTTATCAACTTAAACTGAGGTGATTAGGGTGGGCCTTAATCCGAAATAACCAGTGTCCTTATAAATAGGGGAAATTTTGACACTGAGGGAAGGCCTCATGAAAAGACATAAGAAGATGGCCATCTACAAGCCAAGCAAAGAGGCCTGGAACAGATTCTTCGCTCACAGATCTCAGGAAAAAACAACCTTGATGACCCCTTGATTGTGGGCTTCTCGCCTCCAGCACTGAGAGATAATTTCTGTTGTTTAAAGTCATCCGGTTTGTGGTAGTTGTGATGGTAGCCCTAGAAGACTAACACAGTTTAGAAGATGAATGAAGATTTTACTTTATTTTTTAATCAGTGGTTTTATTTATTACAATGACCTGTTCTGGGGTTTTTCAAAGTAGAACAGGGATAGCTATTGCACTTTTCCCATGTGACTTAGGAATCTCCAATTAAGGTGAGAGAAGAAGGCTAAGAGCAAGAATGTGGTTTATTCTCAGGTCACCCGCTTTGATTTAATATAGTAGTTATTTAATTATTTTTCAGAGCCCTGACTATTGTTTTTTCCTTTCTCTTTTTGTAAACATTTGTCTGTTTCATGTAGTGACTTCACAGTGAATTTCTTATTGGTATGGCAATGAGTTGCATTCCTATATTAAAGTCATCCATTCTGTGAAGAACAGGCCTCATTCAAGTTCCCTCAGATGATTGGAGCTGCACAGAAAGAGAGACTCCCAAATGATGTTTGACAGTCTAATTCCACCCAGTTGCCCCTCAGTTGCTGGTGCAGAAATTGGTGTCCTGGCTGCCCCCATGATCATGTGATAAAATCTAGCAGGGGCAAGGGTGTGCATTCCATTTTTCCCCCTCCATTCTCCTGACTGGGAGATGATGGAACTTGAAATAGCCACCTGGAACTAGAAATGTAAGCTCTGCCTCTCTAGGCTGGTTACCTCTGGACTATGAAATGCTAAGACATAAATATGACTCTCGTTTAAGCCACTTTACCTTCAGTTACTGTATAATAACACCTACATCTATAACCCCAACTATAATAATATATCCTAGTAGTTAGAAAAAGGCGAGAATTGTTGGTTTCCCACCAGTACCCCATTCCCAGTTATAAAAAAATGTTTATTTGTAAGAGAGCATAAAAATACATCTACAATCTATTTTATAAATTTAATAATGTTTGTGTTTCTGCCCTTTTAGACATTTTTTTGATTTGCTTAAGATGTTCACTTGGCAACTTGTAGAGGCAGGATTCGATTCCACTTAAGAGTTGGTATTGGACCACCCAAATCATCCAAATAAACTGTGCCTGAGTGCAGAATCTTGCCTGAGGCCCTGTTCCTAAGTCTAGCCTGCCTTGTGAACATGCTAGGCTACGAGTATAACCCTTTATGGAGTGGTGGGGTGACCCTGAACTATTTCTAGTCAATTTACAAGTCCTGAACATCTCAAATATCAACAGTCCAAGTGCATTTCTAATGTCCATTTTGATATAATAACTGACAACCTTAGCTCTTTATTAGAAGTAAAGGTAGCTGAAACATAATAGCTGTCTCTTAATGTGGTCTTTTGATTTATTGAGTATACTGTTGTTGTAAAGAAAAATTCAGACCATGTAACAGTAGCTGTACGACTTTCCTGATACTTATCTCAGCTTTCTGTTTTGTCTTCTCCTTCTACTCTCTTATATTCTTTCTTTCCCCTACAGTTCTACCCTAGCTTTTGAGTACCCTTGGCTCCTGCTTTATAGTTTCAGTTTTACTTTCTCTTAATTTTTTCCTGTTCTTCCACTTCATGATAGCTCTCTCTATACAAGCTGAATTAAAATACCCTGAAAGGATCTTACTGAGTTGCTTCATCACTGTTTAATACACATTATTTCTCCTGGGGTTGAGCCCTTATGCCTGGTCACCTTGCAACCAATGGTCTCTGTCATGTCCAGTCTAGATCTGACACCAGTCGTTAAGCTTGCAGGATAAATTGTACAAAGGTTGAAAACTTGCACACAAGAAACTGTTTCTGGACTCTTTGTTCTTGAAGTGAGGACAGATTCCAAACTTCTAAGACTACTCTCCAATACTTTCCTTGATGCTTGAAACTGAACAGTGACATAAAGGTCATAAACCAGATATTCTGGCAACATTCTGACAAGTATAGTTAATTAAATCCAGAAAA